>JAOWBB010006679.1:0-20238 GCA_028565995.1 Ricinus marginatus
TATTTTGTTTATAAGTTAAAACTTAAATAGTTGAATATTTCTGAAATATAAAAAAAAATAATTTTCTTTATCCATAAGTCTTTCAATGTTGAAATGTTTGCTATGCTTTATGCTAATGTTTTTAATTACATAATCATATAAATGCTTGAAAATCAATTATATAACTACAATTTAATATCTAAATTATAATTTAAAATAAATTTATTTCACAATTGTTACTATATAGAATGTTTTTTATATATTTTAAAAAAAATTTGGATAGAATTTATTATTTTTAACATATAATACATAACTTAATATATATTTTTGTCACAGGAACTATATATTGCCGTTGGAATATCAGGTGCCATTCAACATTTAGCAGGAATGAAAGATTCAAAAACCATTGTGTGTATTAATAAGGATCCAGAGGCACCAATTTTTCAAGTCTCTGATTATGGATTGGTAGCTGATTTATTTAAGGCTGTACCAGAAATGATAAGTAAGATTAAATAACTGGAAATGAAATAATAGATTATGTTAAAAATTCTGAATAATGATTTGAGTAAGATTATACAAAAAATACAAAAATAAAAAGTAATGGTCTCTTATATATATTTTATTTGCTATGGTGAATATTGATACAATATTTGAATAAAAGTAATAACGTATATATTATAACTGAAAAGGTTTAACTTAAAGAATTTGTAACATAAAAATTTAAAAATCTAAAAAGACTTGGTACTGAAATTATATTTTCATAAGTTGTTATTTTATAAAATGCTGGATTTGTAATTATTTTATTTCATTGTTTATAAATATATATACTTTTTTAGTTATATTTTTTAAATAATGTTTTTTTACATATTTTTATTAGTTATTTAATACTTGTTCTAAGTAATTGCCTTTGTCGTGGTTCCTTTTTCAGTTTTCCTTTTAGAAAACTATTGGTTATACATTTAAGAAGCTTCATTGTAAAAACAAGTATTACATTAGTAATGAATTTAATTTCTTTACTGCTTTTAACAGTTACTATTAACAACAATAAATTATGTTACAGCTAAAAACTGTTTTCAGTTGCATTGAAATTTTATGTTTAAAACACTTTTATTAAGTAAACTGATGACATAATACTTTTAATGAGATATATATTTGTTCAGATTATTGGGTATATATTGTACATAAATTTTATTAAAATTCGATTGTTTCTTTTTTATGTATAAAAGAAGAAGGAAAAGAGAAACGGTTATGTCCAAATATTTTTATATTAATTACATTGGTACAAATTTTCGAAGTCAAATTTTACGCTTGAATTGCAATAAATCTTAATTTAAAGCAAGTGAATTGAAATTAAGATGTTATTCTTGTGTTGTATTCATTACTTAAACAATCATATATTTTCTTAAAGCTTGTTCACAAGAAAAGAAATGAATAAATTACATGACTTATTATATTTAAGTTAATGACAAAAAAAAAAATCATGTTTCTTGTATGAATCGAATGTTCGAGTTAGGATGAAATTATTTAGCGGCAACAACAGTTAGGCCTTAAAGTAATGCAGCAGAAACAGCAGCATGGATGTAAGCTATTACTGTTGCCACGTTAAGCTGCACAAAAATAGGCCAAGGAAGCTGTCACATTTTGTATTAGCGGACTAATTTTAGCGTAGGCGTTCATAAGTGCTATAAGCAAAAATTCCGCCCAAACGATCTAATTGGAATGCGGCACTGTCGAGGCTTGATGTACGGACAAGAGTTATGGCTCGCATACACCCATAAAGTCGGCTTGGAAATTGAAATAACTAAGGCCATTACAAGAGAAGTGGCGAAAATCTATAAAAATTATTAATATCGAAAAAGTGATTGATCAAATATAGTTTTTAGGTTTCTAGTAAATTTTACGAAGAGAAATGGTATAAAGATATTAAAATATTAGAAATCAAATAGCCAAACAAAGCATAAGTGTTATTATTTATATTAATATGCTTAAAGTTTGTTTCCTACACTTATAATATGATTAATCTATCAGAAGTTGTTCACTTGAAAAGAAAATTTTGAAATTTATTTTTTACGTAAATAACTCGAAAGCTGTTGGAAAATTTTTCAGTTGGGATTGTATTATGTCAAAATCGTGAAATATTTACAAATTAGGAATTATTTCATTTAAAATAGTAATACAAGCAAGGAGTTCTATAACATCTTGCCTTCAGAAACAAACTCCAACTGAAAAAATTGTTTATCTTCATTATGGCGTGTTTCGAATTTTTGACTTCAAAGAAGCTAAAAGTGAGTGACATTTCCGCATTTTTACAATTTTCCATGCAAATTTATACCCCAAACATATATTTGAAAAATTGATAAGGCCCGAATTTGATAAATATTAATTATGGGCGAAATTGATTTATTGAAAATAAATATTAATTGAAGGGCGAAACATTTTTTTATCCTGATTTTTTATTGTGATCTAGCCCTTGTTTCTTAAAATAAATTATAGCCTTCTCAAAGGATATCGTCAATTGTATTATCTAGATCTGCTTTAAATGATTGCTTATTTTGATTTTACAAATTAATCATATAATCCAATTTTCACATGGGGAAAAAGAAAAGTTCTATACGCACAGTTTACTATTTCCTTTAACACTTGATTATAAATGATAATGACTTTAATTCGATAAATTTCATAGCATGGAAAAGAAAAAACACAAAAATTCACCATAAACCTTCGAAAAGTAACTGTTGCCTTGGATATACAAGAATTAATCTATGTATGTCAATGTGTTTTTAGTTGCATCAAGCTTTTATGATTTAAAATTTAATATGCTGACAATAAGTAGGAATGAATACTAAAATATATTAAATGATAATAAGATTTTTGACGCGAGATAAAACATAAGCCAGGATTTTAATTTCAGTAAAACAATGATAAAAATATCGGCAAATTAGAAGTTTAATGATTGTTGAACAAATCCCAATAATTTAATTATAAAAACTGTGTAGGAATTATTTTTTTTTGTTAATCAACTTCAAATGAACTGCAATTAACCAGACCTGACATTTAATATTGATAAATATTCTGCTATTATGCTAGATTATTCAAATTAGACCTTAAATTCGGAACACGTAAGCTCAATATGTATATTTTATTTTATTTTTTTTTTTTTAATTACAAATCGACTGCTTGCAACAAATGATGAATTATCTATTTTTTGCGAATTATTTCCTTTCTTTTAAAAGTTTTGGTTCTTGCCTAAGGCGTCGATTCAGCTAATGACTTTGTAACTGGCTCTTAATGTAATATATAGATACAGATTCTATGTCTGAACTACTCAAAATCAATTACTGAAGCCGTTATGGTGCAATAAGTTTCTTCACGATAATTTGTGTAAGGAGGTAGACGTTGATGTTTGATGACTAGGCACAAGGACTACAACTTCTTATTAATTCATGCTTTTTTAATTTTTTTTTTTGTAATATGGATATTTTTTCTTTCCTGATAAATGTTAAAATTCTCTTAGTTATCACTTTATTAATTTCGTATATTATTATTTGAATCGGACGCTTTTGAATGAAATAAAGGTAAGAATCTGATGGACTTTCACGACCATTTTTCTTATACATATATAAAAATATAATTTCATGATGGTTTCTTATTGAAGTAATCATCCTCATTTCAAAAATTACAATTAATCTCTATTCTCTTTAGATTTTTGAACGCAGTCGGTCAATTGTTAATAAAAACCCTAATATCATTTAAATTCGATTTAATTTTTGTTTTGATACTTCTATTATTATCTGTTTTCATGTTTTAAAAGTAAAAGAAAAAATATTTATTTTTCTGTATTATGTTGTCAGTGTAATGAACCATAAAAATTCTAAAAAAATTTATTCTTCGATCCCACGTTTATGATGATATAAGCAATAAATCAGAAAAGCAAGCTAAATTGAAATATTGTTTTATTAATCTTTATAATTTTGAAAATTATTAAGGAATTAGGATTGATTTCTGAAATGAAAGGTCAGTAATAAATATTAGCGCGTCGAATTTTACATGTACATCATTCAACTATTCCCTTTAATATCATATATTAAAAGGCAGTGTAATTCCTGCATTTTTTTCGACAATAAAAGGAATTTTAGTTTTGTGATTTCAAAATATAAATATCATTTTTCATTAAGTTCTCATAAATTATAATTTCTCCATATTGTTTTGAAACTGGAACGGAAGAAAAACTCGGTTTCCAAGAAAAAATTTCTCGCGAGAATATAAAATCTTTCTACTTTAAAAACGGGGCCCCTTTGTCGCTTTTGTTTCACAAAACTTCGAGCGAATACTTAACGGCTTTTCGAATTATGCAAGGGGTTTTATTATTATTAATTAAATAGTTGATGAGTATTTTCCTTAGCGAGACAATTTTTGTACATAAAAGAAGTCGACCCTGGAAATTTCGAAACGCCTTCAAAATGAGAATAAATTAAGTTTTGCAAGCGAAAAGATAATAAACATTTGTGCATCTCTTGCCGAACCGAATTCCTACTGCACCAAATATGTTGAGCACCCAATTTTTTTTCCATCTACATTATAGGTGACAAATATTCGAATTGCGATTGAAATATGTGGCCTCCAACATCATAAAAGAATAAAGTTCATTGAAATTCCCCCCTCAGGGTGTTCTTCGAAAGTTTCATTCGATGAGAAACACATTAATTTCGTTTCAGATTCCAGAGGTTTCAATTTAATAAATCCAAATATATATATATATACCGATTATCGAGCGAATTCGATCATGCCTTCAAGTTGAAAGTTCATTACTATACTTAGTTCAGAAGACCTACTTTAGCGTATTACATAACCCAACAAAGTGTGCTACTATCTTAAATGAAATACTTTTACTTTTAAAATGAAACTTCGATGCCGTAACGTTAACGCAATTCCCATCACCTTAGGTTGTTCACTAGTTGATGTGAAAGAAGGCAAAACGCGTTGAGCCGCGGACGGAGGAATCATCTTTATAATTCGGTTAGCGGACAATTTGTGCATTGAATCAGGTGATGATTCGAAATGGATTTCTCAGGATTTAGGTTCACTTTTAAGAGAGTTTCAACCTACGAATATTCGGGAATTAGTGAATGAAAGAAAATCGTTCGATATTTTCTTTTTTCCCAATTAAAATTAAAAAATTTTGAAGTGACGGGGGGGTGGGGGGAAATTATAATAGTCTGAAAATTCAACCAGGGACAAATGAATCTCAGGTAATATGGATAATTTGTCTTCATAGAAGAAAATGAATAACTATGATAAATTTTAATTTTAATATAATGTTAATATTATAGTATTATTTTTACTTAGGTATTATTGCACACATATGTAGACTTAAAAAATTGAATATAAATTAAAACTTTAAATATCATCTCTAAGACATGTAAATTTAAGTAATAGCTGTAGCAAACTTATATAAATATATTAATATATAATGCCAGCAGTGTGTACGATATAACAAAATATATTTTTACAAATGTATTTTATTGTAATTTTAAAAAGGATACACAATTATCTTTTATTTCCATTTTAGTTTTAGTTATAAAAGTTGTATTTTGAGATTTTATCAGTTTAATTAATTGCCTTATATATTTATTATATACATATATGCTTTACACTTACATATACATTGCTATTGTATACATATATATTGTATATGTATGCTACGTATATATTGTAATATTTGTACTGCAACTGTGGATAGCATTATATATTTATAATAACAATAACAATAAATACTAATTTTTGATAAATCAAAGTCTATGAATTATCCCTTCTGAAGAGGCTTATCTGAATTCCCATATAATTGTTATATAGCAAATAAATATATTTTAAAATCATATTAAAAATAATGCATAAAATGCCTTTATGTTAGTTATTAAATATGTTGAAAATGCTGTAATATTTATTCATCACTTACATTACATGATCTCGTCTCTTTAATTATCGTTGATTAATTTTATTTAATTGTAATTCATTTTGAAAGAAATTATGAAATCCTGGAAGGCCTTGTCTTATAAAATTCTTCAATAGCAAATTAAATTTATAAAAAAATTTAATAAATATAGCCGCAATAAAGTATACTTAAATTTTTATTAATTTCCATTTTATTTATTATTTTCTTAATTATGGTAGATAATATTATTGAATTCGAGAAATAAATTTTTCATCCTGATATCAAATGCATGAACAAGTTCTCATAACATTACAAATTACGATTATATGTTGGACAATTTACTTTGGACTAGGCTCTATTAATTGAGTAATCTACTTAAAAGAAACTTTCAGAGCATTAAATGTAATATTTTTATAAGTGATCGTGTAACATGCATTTATTATTTATGCGATATATTCTGACTCTGAGCACATCATTTTTACTTAACTGATTTTGTGAACACCCAGAGTTAATTAATGCAAATTATAAATGTTGACTATTAAAATCTTGAGTTTTGATTATTGTTGATGCGGGAAAATTTATTATAACTGGATTGATAATGATTAAAAAATAAATTTCATTAATTTTGCAAGCTATTTAAGCGAATACTTTTGTTTTATTTTTTTCCTCCGGAATTTGAATTACCAAAAAAATCAGAAACATAATTATTAAATGATCCTTTAAATTGCGTAAACGTATCAATCTTTCTTAACGCATTGTAAATGATGAAATAAAATGAGATGATTTTATATAATAGAATTTCATCATTGTAGGGTAATTTCGTACATATACGGAGGAAATCTTGATTTTATTATCCTGTATCAAATCTCATAATAATTAGTTAAATTCTATCGAAAAATGATAATTAAAATATCTCTTAAAAGTTAGTGGACATGTAATAAGTTTTAAAGTAATGAATATGGAAGAACAAATATTCTGACTTTTCCATATTTATTTTTATTTGATTTCTTTTTACTATTTAATTTCATATTTTGATTATTTTTTTAATATAAATTTTGAATATTTAAGAAATTCAAGTTTATAAATTTATTTCAGGTTCATTAAGATTTGCGGCGGTAATTTTTTTTCGAGAAGAAACTACAAAATAATTATATTGGAGGATAGTGCAGAAAATGTTTTTATCGTCTTTCACAACACTATCGGCACTGATCTTCCTCATCTACATTAGTCTTCTCATTTTTCTGAGTCCTTTCGTGCTCCTCACAGTACTTATCCCACAAATACCTCTTCTATTAATAAGGAGGGTATCTCAGATTCCGATTGAATCGATCTGACCTGAAAACGAAATTAAGAAAAAAAAAATGTATGCCAGAAGAGACGATCTACCATTTTCCCTGATGGCTGGATATTTATTCCTAGTTTTCATTGTGAATTTTATTTTTATTTGGCTTCTGTTTTCTTCGGACTCTTTTTTTCCTCAACTTGCAGAACGTTAAGATTAATTAAGGGGTAAGTCATTTTTTTATAATTTGTTGACCATGAATCAGAAATTAATTGTTTAAACTAATTACTAACATCCACTTAAAAAGTTTTATTTAATGTCTCTAAACATGTAAATCATCTATTCGATGAGTTAAATCAATCAGAGAAATCAAAGACAATCAGAAATTGTATGCTTTCATTCGCTAAATTCTCTATCTAGCACAATAATATGAAAATATTGATATTGAATTAAAATATTTTCAGCAAAGATTAAGTTCAATTGTTTATCTTTACATATGATTTTCATAAAATATTCAATTTTAAGAAGGAAAATATATATTTCATAATAAAATTGTTAATATAATGGTAAATTTTTATTTTAAATAAATATTTCCTTTTTTCTCCTGTATTTTATTTATTAGCGCATTAACTCAGTTATAAATTTTCATGAAGTTCATAATCCATTTCTCTGTTCTGTTCTATCCAATTTCAGATTTGACTAAGGATTTTTCATTTTAATTGCATATATATTGAAACATGAAAATACCTTGCTTTAACTCATATTTTTTAAGCATCCATTCATTAATTCTAATTAAAAGAAATAATTTGCCCAATAAAATTTAATTTTCTTAGTAAAGTTTAAAAATGTATTTTTTTTATTCTTGTGTAACATTTTATGATTTCTGGCTTTTAACAAAAAAAAATTTCACAATAAATTTAAATTTTTTTTAAAATTAAATTAAATCTTAGCATCAGTGATTAATTTTTTCTTTTGCTATGACATGGAATTATATTTATTGATTCTTTGAAAAATTGGTGAACGAAAAATTATTACTTCCATTATATTGTTTCTGACTCAGTTTCATTGTTATGAACCTGAAATTTCAAGTGTTGCAGTACTTAAGTAATACTTTTACATATTTTTGTTCTTCCATTTATGGTTGCTTAATTATTATCAAATTATTATTCAACTAATTGTTATTATTTCAGTCTCCTCAATTTTTTTTAAACTTTGTTTTTGACGTCTAAGACAGCAATCAATTTTAATTAATAAGAAATTATCAAGAGGGCAACAGTCATTCAAAATTTTGGTTAATGGAAAATATTTATTCAGATTGTTAAACTCATACTGATTTTGCCAATAGCTTTATTTATAGATAATTTTAGAGATATTAAAGATAATTTTAATTTAGACAATCAAGTTAAAAATTTGAAATAATTAAAAAAATTTATAACCTTGATATAATAATCCAGTTTAAAATTCATGGTCATTATTATTATAAAATATATTTTTGGTAAATTTTAAACTGAATGATTGCTGTGAAAATACTAATTTTTGACAATAGCATTATACATATAATTTTGATATTCTTTTATAATTTGATTAATAATTACAATTTGAATTCATATAATTTGAACAACTGGTCTCTTATTGTATTATGTTAAGGCATTGTGCTGACAATAAGACCCAAAAGAAAAAAAGTTATTTTATTTTGGATGTATTCTTTTCACTTTTATACTGCAGACAATTTTCTGTTTTGGTTAAAGCCTGCTTCCAATGTTTGCACAAAGACAAGAAACTTCATATTAAATTATACAAACATATTTTAGGTAATGGAGAACGACTGGAATGTATTCCGTATCAAATAACATGAAAGATCCTTCTCTGCTTGCTTATCATAAACGTATTTTTAAAAAAGACATATGAACATAACAATATAAATAATTATTTTAACCAAAATTTTTTATGTGTAAACTCGTTTTGGTATTTGTTTCTTATAGACTTATTATTAAGGTTGATCAAATATCAGATCCATTGTCAAAAAATTGAGGCAATCCAGTGCATGTCTTTAATGCGACACGTATTTTACATTTTTATGTAAAAAATTTTCATACATATAATTAAAAAATAAATTTTTATTATATTGAAATATCTGAAAAGTGTATTGCCAGAAATAAGATTGGTTTGATAATGTCACAGAAGAATGACCCAAGTTTTACGTAACAGCCTCAGAAAATGAAATTGTTACATTTTGTTTCATAACCAATTTGTCAGGCCCATGAAAAAAGTTATTCCATAAAATTTTTAAGAACTATGAATCAAGTTTTACTGGCAAATTATAATTTTCAGAATCACCTTTATTCAATTTATTTATTGTATTTCGAACATGTAATTCTTTTGAAAATTGTAATTTGAAAAGCATTCAATATGCTTTTCAGATTTTATGTATACGAAGAGTCTGAATGCTTGAGGTTTTAAAATATATATAGTCAGCGATGCTACAACTTGAGGAACGATATTAAAATAATATGATTAAATGCAAATTATAAACGCAATATTTATTTTAGAAATTCTGCAGAGTATTTAATAGTCCGATGAGACTTCAGGAAAGATAGATCTTAAATTTTAAATGGAAAAATTTAAGATCTATCATTTATGATGAAATTTTATTCTGTGGAAGATTTTAATGTCCGTTTCATTGCAGAGACCTTTAGAAATAAGGAAATGTAAAATTAAATAAATTTTTATTCATGAAAGAAAACTTTTTAAAACAGGTGAAACTAATATCAAACCAACCTCTGTAGGAAGACGATTGAAAAAAAACGAGAGTTGAGAACAAAATAGGACTCAATTGATGATAGAATTAATAAATAAATATGATGAAAAAAATGTGTAATATGGGAATAAATGAATGACAGCTAGTTTCTTGTCAAAATAATGTTTTTTTCTGAAATTATGAAGATGCGTTATTCGCTATCTATTGTTAGCTATTTATCGTTCATATCGATAGAACAAAATCTGTCATTTCAAACAGTTCTGTTATTTATTATTACCCATTAACAAATATGGAAAAAATTTAAATATTAAATTAATATTTACAGATTTATCATTTGCAACAAATACTTCGAGTTGGAACCATAATCAAGAGCCTAATACAGTACTCAAGAGCCTATAAAAGCCACTTACGAATGAGGCTTGCGCCATATCACTTCTGCCTCGTTCCTGGATCAAGCTCAGCCATTCATCAATATGAGATTTAAGGTAGGTTTTAAGTAAAAAATATTTTATGCAAGCATCTCATAAGATGACATTCGACTGAATATAATAATGATTCATTATTTATCGCTCTTATTTTTAAGCTCTATTCATATATTTATATTATAAATATATAATTATAATTTTTATGTATATATGTATAATATATATATAACTTATATGTATAATTTATATATAATTATATATAATTTATACTATAAATATATGAATAGAATCATTATTTGATGTCAGAATATGAGAATATCATTTGATTCATTATTTTTAATGCATTGGATTTATGCCAGGTTAAGTTTTCTCGCACTTAAACCTGGAGGCATGGGTGTCAACCTGACAGAAAATTAACCGAAGGTCATGGTTGTCGTCAGGAGATGTTTTAATGCGTTTCTGCTCCTTTTATTTTTTATTTATTATTACTTTAGAAACATAAAATTACCAATGTATTGATTCTTCTCGAAAGTGTTAGGAGATGGTTTGTCAGCGAACTATCAATGCCGAACTTTTATAGTAAAAAACAAAGGTTGAACAGAACTATGTGAAAAAGTGGCAGTAGAACCTTGGATTAAAGATCAAGGTATTTAATGGCGTTTAGCAGATCTAGTGGATTTAATCTTCGATTCGAAGATTGTCTAACACCTACCTTTTGGTAGTATGTAAAATCCATCCATTTTCTGATCTTCATGATTTTTAATTGCTATCTACCACAATTATTTACTTTTTAATAAAAAACATATTTCTGTAACAAAAGCCTCATGATCATGTTGTCAGTATTCTTCAGCTTCTCAGTCATATTGTTTAAAAACTATAATGCTTATAATTTTAATATTTTACCTGTACGAAAATTTCCCTCTAAAGAGTCCCTCATTTCTTGTTCTGCTTCAATGATTTATTTCATTTTAAGAAACTAATCCTAAAGCACACCAAACTAATCAAATTGAAAAAAGTTTTTACACGAATGAAATTCTTGGTACGGTATTTTAATTTGTTATCCAGCATAACTGTTATATAATTATCAATGGCATTACTTTGTAGAATGTTGTTATCTGTTTAAAAACGTAAAAAATGTTTGGTTAGATTTTATGTTTTTATTTACATATTGTATGTAATCGTAAAACTTTTTTTTAGAATATATGATGTTAATTCAAATGACAAAATTAGTAAAATTCAAGTGAAAGATGTCGTTTCTCTGAAATTCAGTAAATACCGTAATTTAGTTATTCGATAGACTGCTTTATGTGTAAAAACATTATTAACTTTTTCATTCAAACAGCGATTGCAATTTCTTTGTTTTTATGAACGCAAGAAATTTTCCATTTTATCAAGTTATTAATATATAAACATTATATAATATATAAATAACATGTCATATGTATGTCTCGTATAGTTTACTTAGGATGTACATTTAAATATACGTTTTTATTTTAGGCACTGATTGTGCTCTCTTTCTTAAGCACCGCAGCATCCTTTCCTGCCAAGCTACTCCGAGTTCCGAAGATTTATAACGCTTTGATAACTACAAAAGAGAAATTGTTACCCAGCGAAGCTTATCCAGCAACGACGGGGCCTATTTTTCAGCCAATCGCTTTTTCGACGGAGCCCATACTTCTTAACGCCAACGAATTTCTCAGTAACGGCAACCATCAGGCTAAATGGGGAAGAAATAGTCAAAATATTGCAGACAGTGACAAACAAAACAAGGCTTTCAATACTGGAACAGCAGGAAAAACACTGTCTCCTTTAGTGTTTTATCCGAGATACGGTTTATACTATCCCCATCACACTTTCATTTCGTATGTGAACACTTTGCAGCACTCGTTTATTTACTCATCTGTCGATCATTCCAAAGGTCCGGTTAAAATTGCAGAAACGCGAATGGATAACACCGAAGATGCAGATGATTATTTCGATGCTGCCGGCAGATATCCTCAATCAGACATGTCCTACGTGAAGAACAAGAGACCCAATAAGATACCCGACGTGCCGCCTCCTCCGCCACCCGTGGGTTACCTGAATACAGACCGACAAAATGACAAGGAGATCAGTTAGTTAAGAAAATTTATAAAGGAAAGGATTTAATAAATAAAAATATTTTAAGGAAATAAAACACGACATTAAAAATAAAGAACGATAAGGAAGTGAATCGAATGGTGTTCAGCAAGTCTAAATGAGATTTCATTATTTTAAAACTGATAATGGAAATTAGAAATCTTGCGAGTGAATAATTTATTCCATTTCAATTTCCCACAGAAAATTATAAAAAAAAACGATTCGGAGTGCATCACAAGGAAAATAACTTAGCTAAGCTCTGCATATTTCGTAATCAAATATCAGTTAAACGACTATTTTAGTGATGTAATACTTTATAAAGTCGAATTATTCACTATGATAACGGATCAAATAATTATGGTTTTATTAATTATTGAAATTATTAATGTTTTAGGTAATAATAGTGGAAGAATTTTAGCTAAAAACCTGATTACAAAATTTTGAACTTTTTATAGTGAACGATCTTTCTCTAAGTGCAGGTCAGTCAAGTCTTTGAATTCGAAATTTCTGATCCAATTTTAATATGCATTCCCACCATATTATTAAAATGCTTTCAATAATTTTAAAGCCATTATCAATCAGTTTTGCACTTATTAAATTTTTTGCCTTCATATAAGTGCATTATTGAAGTTCTAACTTTGATCACCATAGTTTGTTTATTAATCTTGCTAATATGTTTAATTTCGCATCAATTGGTGGAAGTTTTAGTTCAAGAGTTATTTTCAAAATTGTTTGAGGCTTTTCAAACAAGGCAATTTCAGTCGCAATTTATCGACGATAATACAATATTATTTAAACAATGGATTTAATTAAGCTATAATTAGAATAAAAAATGTTTCTTAATTGCGCTAATCTTTTGGCTTTTTCGCTATTAACGAAATTTTGTTTCTGTAAAAATTTTTTTCTTTTATTTTTTGCTTTAAATTAGATTTTCTTCAAATCAAATTAGTATCCTAAAAAATTCTTTGGATTTCATATTAAAAATTAAATAGTTTTTGCGAATTACTCATTGAGAACATAATTTTTTTATACACCAATTTCAACATATTATAAGTTTCATTGTAATTTAAATGAATACAGACTGACTAGTTTTAAGATTTGTCATATACATGTTAATAAATGAGCGACACTGCCTTTTTTATTTTAGACGAATTATTTTATATTCAGTTAAAAATTAAGAATTAATTATAATTTAATTTAATTTTAGCTATGATAATTTCATAGTAACCTAATTTATCATGGACTTGAATATTTCATCAGCAAAAAATGAAATTCAAGGGATAATTATATCCAATAAAAGAATTTTGCAAAATTTATGTTTAATATAAAGTTAAGACATTAATCAAAAATTTTTGCTCTATAAGATCATTTAAAAAAATCATCGATTGTATTACTGTTTATTAATATAAATTGGAAAATTAATTGTTAATATAATTATGTCCTTCATGATATTTACATAAATATTTTATGTAATAAATTGTAAATATGTTTATATATATATATATATGCATATATAGATATATATACATGAAATCTATTTAATATTTTAAAATTATTAATTCCCAATTTTATTATAATACTCAAATTAAAGATCTCATTTTGATATGCAATGAACGACTTTTTTAACGAAAACAGTTCTATAAAGTATTTTCAGAAAGCTCTTAAATTGCAATTCTCTGTTTTAAATTTCATGTATTTTCTAGTTATTAATAAAAATTTTTAAAATATCACATTTACTAAATATGACTAATGAAAGACGTATGAAAGATTCTAGGCTTATTTAAGAAATAGGTGTTGGGATATATTAAATTCAATCTATTTTTTCTCTTTGAATATAAAAGAATGGAATCTATGTTTTACTACTACTTCTTTACTATGAATAAATACTAGATCTTATATCTATAGATAAAATAATTAATTTATTTATACATTTGTCATGCTTTTTAAATTGCTTCGTTTGGATATCTTATCACTTAGAATTCTGAACATATATTTTTTCATATGATTTATATCGATTTTTATATGATTTAAAAACAATTTAAATTTTGTAATGACAAAGATTAAATGACAATTATTTTTTATATAAATAGAATATTCCTTTGTGCTTTTTCATATTACTCATCCAATAAATAGCTTATAAACATATTCATAATCTTAATTGGATTTTTTTGAAAAGTTGCATATTTGAAATTTGCCTTTAAACTAAATCCTTTTAAAAGGGCTAAGTTAGAGGAATAGAAAATAATATTTCTGTGAAATTTGATAAACAATAACGGCATCATAAATATTTTTTAAATGATTAAAAAAAGTATGAAATTTATTAATAGCTGAATTGTTGATCAGTTGATGTTGGATAATTGTGCTATTTCTATTCCATTTCCAAAAAAAGTATTTTAAAGTAAAAGTTGAGAGATCACGAAAAATTTACTCATGTTTGAATTTTTTGTAAAATTCTTATTTAAGAATAGATGATAAAATAGATGCCTGCATTTGCATTTATCCGATCATTACTGACTGCGGTTTTAAGATTCAAATTATAATATATATAATGACTGCATATACCCAAACCATACCGCAAACATGACCACCCATACAATATCCTCCTTGAAAGAATGTAATGAACCAAAGGAATTAGATGAATGATAATTATCCTCAGTCACAAACTCTTCACCAAATTTATATTCGTTCTGCTCTATCGTACTATGTGCAAATTAATATGAATCATGCGATCAAGAGCCAAATTTCCACCATATCCTTGTTAGAATTAGTTTTCAAGTTCAGGAACACATTTTAATTAGTTTCTATTGCCGACTGAGCCGTTCCAAATCCACGAATGAAAATCAAGTTGTCTGACAAACTTTGAATCATCCTTCTCCTTTAGGGATGATGCATTCAGTTGTTGTTGTTGTTTTTTTTTTTGTAAAGTATTCCACAGATTGTAAATCCTTATTTTCGAGGAATTTATTTGTCTTACATGAGAAGGAATAACTTTTAAACTCTTCATCATATCGGCTTTGAAGAGATAGCCTGATATTGATATTTTGTTGCAGTTTGACTTTTACTTTACGTTTCTAGCTTGATGATGACGTTTGTGAAATTTAAAGTCAAGAATTATGTAAAAATTATATATTTTTTTATGTGCATGTGCATTAACTATCAAAACCCAAACATAGAAGCGTAAGTAGATTTTCTTGGAATATGCATTAAGCGTAAATATACAATAATATATCCAATTTAATGTATAAAAGCATGTTTGCTGGTAAGAAAGAAAATAATCGTGGCAATAATGAAAAATGTTTGATATATTTGAGTTATTATATTTCTTTTTCTATTTTTTTTCATTTTTGATCTACTGTAAATGGCAAAGAAAAATAAGCAAATTCATGCAGACAAACTCTGTGAGACTGATGATGTAAGAACTAAAGTAAAGAACAATTTTTCCAGCTCAATCGAATTATTAAATGAACCAACTTGGTATGGAAAAAATATGGTCTAATACATATATTCAAGGCTAAGAATCTATTGTAAACCTGATGCATATTTCCTTGAATAAAATCAATAAAAACTCAGTAAATTTATATTTCATGATTTATTTCTTATACGAAATTCGGCGTTAAATTTATGCCAAATTTTATTGTTACAAAAGTCATTTTAGTCTTAATTGATTGTTTAAAAAAATTTCATAAATCTTATAAACATTCATACAACTTACTCGATTAAAATAAAGTATGATTGAGAATTTTCTAAAGTTTTTTTAATGCGGGATGTAATATTTTAAAAATGTTAATTATTACAGTTGATTAATTTACTGGTTTTTGAATTCCATTACCAGCGGAAAAGGATCTCGAGGTCTTTTTTTTGAGCTCAAGAAATTTTTTCATGGCCCGAAGACTAAGATCAAGATATATTATGAATAACTGTATTAAGGGCAACGCGTCCATTAGAATATATCGTAACTTGAATTTGCTTTTTAAGCAGGGAACAAGATACCTGTAAATGTGTAGAGCAAGCGATAAAAGTCAAACGGGTTTCCCCATTGAGAAAACTAAGAAAATCAAGATATCCGCGGCCCTTCCAAGACCTTGTTTGAGAAACCTTGATGCTGCATAATGACGATAGATAGAAAGTCATAAAAAATTCCAACATCGAAGAAAACCACATTCATGTCTTTTCCAGAACTTGCAGGAAGGTTCCTTATTTTTTGCGATTTTAAACAATTACCTTTCCAATATTTTTTTTAAGTTATTAGAGACATTCAAATTAGGGACGCTGAATGAATAAAATGACTACGCCAGTTGCGAACAAGTATTGATTCATAATTTACACAGCATAAATTAATTGTGCTATAAAGCTGTGAATTCTTCGTTCATTCTATTTTACGGAGCTAACTTATTTTATATTGTCTCATCAATAACCAATTAAAAAAAATACTTTGAAATATTTTAGCTATTATATTTTTCACACGGAAACTACTAACATTCATCACTTTTCTTCTTTTGATATTTGATTTCCATTTCATATTTTCATTGAAGTTTTGCACCATTTTTTAAATTTTAAATCAGTGGACCCATTTTTATTTTTATATATTATTGCAGCTCTAAATGTCCATTATTCACTGATCAATAGGCTTAAGACGAAGATTTATTATTAGTGGGAATAGTAATTTTTTAATACGAAACTGGAGCAATCGTTTCAGTGTTTTAAGGAAATACGTTATTTTTGAAGCCTTAAGTGGCATTGATCTTAATTTCGGAACTCAATATTATAAAAATCACGTAAAATTGTAATCAAAATTAGTAATTTTGCTTTAAAGCACATTTCTGCATTTGAGTTTTTAGTCCTTGAGTTATTATGAAATTATTAGCATACACTATATTCTATATAAAATATTGCTTATACTATTAAAGTATGCAAAGTGTATGCAAATTTTTATACAGAATTATTCCTGAATTTCTCTGAAATCCATCTCCCAATCGTATGAGAGCTAAGAAAACTAAATCCCCAGATTTTGAAATAAAGCAAATTATTTTTATTATCCTCATGCTTTTAAATGTGGGATAAAGTCTCAGCCTTTGACACTTTTGTCAAATGTAAATGACAGTAATTTGTGAAATTTCTTAGAGATTATAAAATAAATTTATGGTTATTTTAAAACATTTTTTTTCTTTTATTCACGTTAAATTGTATATTAATTTTGAACGGATCAGAGGTAAATGCCCTTCTGATTTGAGCGATTGCCGGCCAAACAAAAAATTCAATGACAACGGCATGACGACATATTTATTTAAAATAAATATACGGCATAGTTATTGTATAATCGGAAGTATGTAATTTGGACAAATTTTGATTTTTTTTCCAGTAATTGCCTTTGTGCAATAAATCGAATTTCTTGTCACGATTCTATTCTTAACTATTCATCTTTTTCATTTTTCAAACTAATATAATTACGGCATTTTTAACGTGATGTCGGGAATATCATCCTATTTTAATGATTCCCCAAGTTGTTCAAACAAATCTGATTAAGGAATTATTTATGAAAATAACCACCTTTATTATTTAAATTATAATTAATTAATTTTTTAACACGTTAAGGGTTTTTTCAGCAATTTTATGATTAAATTTAATTTTTTTCATTGAATGATAAATATTTTGATCAGAGAAATCTAGTTCTAAAAGCATATTATTTATCATCGATTTTTTCACAAATTTACTTAATTTATTATTTAAATTAATTTATTATTAATTAAATAATAATTTATTATTATTTATTTAATTTATTAAAGTAAGGTATGAAATTAATAAATTGCGGATCAATTTAATTTTTGAATAATTAGATTCGTTTCTGTCCAAACTTAGGAATGAAAGAGTGTTTATTCTCCACGAACCTTACTGAAAATCAAGAAATCTTATTGGAAAGGAGCAAACTTTTGCATGAAATAATCTATATTTGTCATACAATACAATTCAATCTGAAAAAATGAATTTAAACTTGGATTTTTATTAAATATATAAGTTTATATATAAATCGAAACCAAGAAAATTCAAATTCCTCCAGAAAATAATTAAATATACATATTTCAAATTTATAAAAGAAAAAGGAAATAATTTCGCGAAAGAAACACTCGATTTAAGCATAGTATCAGCGGGACAAATCAAATAGGAAGATGGATTTGTTTTTTATTCAATATCTTCGTTTATGCCGACAATAGACAAGTTTTTTGGTGCAGTATTTCGAATTTTCCAGAGTCCCTCCCAAATAATAATTTCTATACTATTGTATATATTTATATTTATTGTCAATAAATTTTCAGGCTCAGAGAATTACCTGAATCGAGAAAATATTAAAAAAAAAAAGATGTTTATGATTTAAAATTGTATAGGAAAATAGTTAATACAATTTTAATTTATATATTTTCTTGTATTGTTTCCTGAGCTTAATTGCACAAATTGCCATGTAAAGGCCAAAGAATTTTTCAAAAAAAAAATTCTTGCGCAAGGTTCAGTACGGTCAAAGCATTGTAATATCGCTCACATTGTCTATTCTACCTTAATTGCCGACTCTTGACATCAACAATATCTTATTGAAAAATTTAAAATTTCTCTTATAATATATAATTATGAAATTATGTCACTGAACAGGAAAATTTTTTTTCCCAATGTCTAACAAAATATTTGGTTATAACTGAATTTTGGAAAAAAGACTTAAAACTTAGAATTAAAAATATAAATTATATCATTTAATTAAAAGACAATTGATTTTTTTTTAACTTTTTTGATCTGAGTTTGTTAAATAGGAAATGTTGTTGATAATAATGAGACTAAGAAAGTTTAATTTTTATTCCTGAATAAATAAATAAAAGGGTTAATATTTTTCTTTTATAAAAAATAAAAAATAAAAATAATTTTATATATTTTTATTATTAAAAAAATGTTCAATATATTATCAGTTAAAATGCTTCTGCTTTAAATTTCAAGTAAGAAATTTTAAGAAGAACAAGAATCGCTTGGGCTTCTTCAGTTTAAATTTGAAACAAAAATCAAAAAAGTGACGGGGTCACAGTTAAGATAATCCCTTGAAAAAGTTTTTCGTTTGTATATAATAGATAATATAAATATTTCTCTTTGCCTGTAAGGTATAAAATCCGTACTTGCTATTTCTAAAATTATATCAAAAAACCAAAAAAAGCTTTTGTTTGATGAACAAGAATGTCATGTTTGCTTCTCCCATTCAATTTCAGAGAAAATTCCAATAATATTTGACGATTTTTTTTTATTTTATAAATTTACCACGTTTTTGTTAATAAAGAATATTTCAAGTAAGTATTTTTTATTTTATTTCAAAGGCTGATTTTTTTAAATCTGTAACAGTCTTGAAATTTTACGAAAAAAGAGATTTCATAATACCTATCATAAAATCACAGAAGATTTAATCTCAAAAATCTATCTTAATAATTATTGTTGAATGAATTGATTTGAATAAAGTAAATTATATGATTTTTTCTCCGGCAAAAGAAAGTCATAAAAAAAATTTCTGAAAAATGAAGTTTTTGCTAATTCCTTTGCCTACATAAATATTACATGATTATCTTTTCATACATGGTGTTAATACTTTGCAGTGAAGGCTGTCAAGAAAACATTATTTCAAACGACAGAATTTTGAAAGTTACAATATTAATTATTGTGAAATAGATAAAGCCAAGAAAATAAAAATAAAAAAATTTGTGTATAAATTTAATCCATCAGA
>JAOWBB010006680.1:0-20227 GCA_028565995.1 Ricinus marginatus
GAGGGGTGGGAAACGAAAAAAAAATAAAAATATTTTTCCGTCCTTCGGAAAGTTTCAGCCCTCTCGGAAAACTTTTCAGATTTTTATTTTAAATTGAATTTTTTATTCTCGGGAATAAACCTCATTCGAGGGGGGTTTTTGAAAGTGGGAAGGTAAATATCAACCCCCTCGGTCCCGGGACCGAAGCCGCAGGAAAAAGGAGGCCCCGGGAATTTCGAAAGGGGGCGCGAGGCGAGGTCCACGGTTTTTAAAAATCACGTGACGTCACAGATTGGGGGGATCTCGATTTTCCGCTGAGTGTGTTGCCGGAGTCGGGAGCCGTCGGGATCGGATGTGCTCCGGGTCGATTTCGCCCCGGAAGTGTTTGCGTCTTCCGCCGCGAATCCCGACGGCCAATGGCGCATATCGATCTATCGCAATCCGAAGCCGACGGAAACCGAAGCCTCCATATTAACCTGACCAGTTTCGAATGCACTTTCGGGGCGTCATTCGTGCGGCGTGCGCTTTTCGCAACCGGAATCTTAACTCCGCACTTTTTAAATTCCAAATTTCAAAAGCATCGAGCTCGCAATCGAACCGCCGGATGACCACCGTCGTTCGCGGGTCCAATCGACGGGTTGAATCATCCGAATCCGGGAATTTGCCCGACGGCGGTCTAAATTTCATCATTTGGCAGTGCGAGAGAAGTCGCGCAATTGGATTTTCGCTTTTCCGACGGTGGGAAGCTGCGACGCGGCGAAAAGGTTCGACTCCGCATCGGCTCCGTTTCCCGTTCGCTGAAACAAGCGTCTCCGTAACGCTCTTTCCGGTTGGGGTAAAATTTCGCGCATTTTTTTCTCTGTTACCGTAAATCAAAGAAAACGACAGCTTAATTTTAAATTATGGACGTTGAAACTTGAAACTTCGGGAACTGCGATGCGTCACGGGCTTGAATCCGGGCGGTGAAGGAGAATTCTTCGGGTAACCGGAAACTAACCGAGAGCCTCGATCCCTTTCCCCGGATATGGTAATTTAACATTTTTCTCCTTCCACGACGGGTTAAATTTCACATTTTAATCGGCTTCCCCGTGAATTTGCCTCCTTGGCAACGCGGTCGCCCTCTCAACGCGTCCTCGGATTCACCGTGGATGCAAAATGGATTAAAATATAATACACGGAGAAACGGGAGATGATTAGCAGCGACGGTATCGAGCAAGGGATCGCAAACCGGGGGCGAAATTGAAGTTTTGAGAAATTTGCGAATGAAAAATTCCTCTCCGGCATCGATTGATCGCGAAAGCGGCGGAGGGCTCGGAAAACCTCCCTCGGGTGGCCGTCGCCATCGCCCGGTAACGTCTCGGACAGCGGCCGGGGCAGGTCGTGCAGGGAGCGTCACGACTTGGCGAGAACATAAAACTTATCAAACTTCCCTAAAAATATCTCATAAAAATGCCGGTGATGATCCATTAAAAAGCTTTTCGCTGCCTCCGTTTGCCCCTTCGCTCCCTGAAGCGCCCTTTCGTGGCAAAAATTCCCGTTTCCCATCCTCGCTTCCTCGAGATTTCCACTTGACACTCTTACGGGAAGCGTTTCTTCCCGTGAAATTTCCCGGATCCGTCCTTCCCGAGCTCCCGGCACGGGGCACCACTCGAGCATCTTTTAGTTTTCCCGGCGGAAGAGCTCTTTACGAAGGCTTCGCTCCCCGCGGTTTGAAAAAAAAAAAAAGGAGAGCTTCGTGCCAGACTTGAAAAATGGAGCCCTTTTTGATGAGGAGAAGTGTCCGGGATGCTCGAAAGGTTCGGAGCCCCGGGAAAGTAATCAAAGTTTCCTCCGTTCGGGACGGCGTTCGCGAAAGTGCCTCGGGGGTGCTCTTCATCGTCCTCCGCCCCCGCAATTTTACGGAATTTAGACGAAAGAGAGCGAAAATTACGTCGAACTCCGATGGAGGAGATCTTTGAGAGACGATGCTGTACTTACCGGCGAAGCGAGAGACACTGACAAGGACTTCCAACATAATTGAGTCATTATTGGTTAACGGATGATGGCCTTCTATATGACGGGAAAGCGCTTTACCCACCAGTGCACCGGCACGCACTTTAACGAGCCACTTTCGATCTACTTAACATTTTCACTCCTCACAGTTCCAGCCTCCGATCTCTCCTTGCTCTTTTTCGAATCGGAAAATTTCACCTGGATTTGTGCGTATAGAGAAAAGGAAATTCGCAAATCCTGATTTTTTTTTTTAAACGCGGAGGCATTTGCGGAGTCGTTTCGGTGACGTTCCCCGGCGGCAGCGCATCTCGCAGGCTTCGCGTTTCTCGGTTTGCCGCGTCCTTCGGGAAACGTGAATTTCGCAGGTTCCGTTGGCGGGAGGGGAGAGAGAGAGAGAGAGAGAGAAAGAGAGAGAGAGAGAGAGAGAGAGAGAAAACGTCTCGCTGCCTTCTTATTTTCGTCTCGTTGTCTTTCCCAGGTCCCCGCGGGTTTCACGGCTTCGAGAGTCGGTCGAGGCGGCGTTTCGCGTTATTTCCTCGGTACTTTTCTTCTGCTTTCCGTTTCCTTCCGGTTCGCTTTTGATCGATAAATAAAAACCCAGTGCGCGAGCTTTAAACATGGTTTTGTTTTATTCATTTCCATCTTAGTTATTCATTGTTCATTTATTCGTTTCTTTTCTTCGCAGCCCTTAACACTCGAGCGATCCTTGCCGAACGTCGGGACTTCTCTTTGTTATTTATCTCCTGGAATTTCTAATTTTTTCCTTTTCCTCCCCCGTGCAATTTCGGATCCGAACATCGCGATTTCCGCCCTTCCCACCGTTTCCGGTTACGTTCCCCTTATCTCTTCCCGTGGAATACTGAAACGGAGGGAATTGAAATTCCGTCGTTATTTACGATCAAAAAGTGGGTAGCTTGCGCGAGGCGTGAGCCAACGAAGCGACCCAAATTTCACCGCGTTAAAACCGATCCTTCGAACAAGCCAATAACTAATAAATCGCTTAAGGTTTGCTTAATTTTGAATTCGGCACGATAAAATTGCCCGAAGCCCCCTCCCTGTCCGATTCGAGGCTTTGCAAAATTAAGTTTCGTTTTACTTTTAAACCCGATACACGTAACATTGTTTTGAATATATTGGGTTTTAATGCTTTAAAGCCTTTCGGTTGGCGAAACGCGAAATAAATCACGGGCGAAGGCTTCCTCGGTAGGACCCGGAAAAGGGCCGAGAAAGGATTTGCGGCCTCGTCGAACTAGCGCTAAAAGGCTCGGCAAAAGCGAGGAGGACAGGAAGACGCTCCAGCGGGATAATTAATGACAATCAATCATTTAGCACTTAATGGAATTTAATGGACGGGTGATAAATTCGCCATCTGGAGCCTTCCGAGACAATTCTCCTGCGTTCGGGGGAACGGATAAGGCGCACGCGGTTTCTGCCGTTCAGATTAATGGTTCTTGGTCCCGGTGAAATATGGGGGTTGATTTCGGGGGAGAAATCAAATTTCGCTTCCGCGAAACGTCTCCCGAAAATATGGAAGGGAAAAAAAAAAAAGAAAAATCTCAATTTCCGGCACGTACCCGACGGGTCCGCGGAGAAATTGACGAGCGCAAGGGAGACGGGATTTTCGGAGAGATCGGGAACCTGAAATGGCGGGAAAGACACCGAAACTGCGGCCGGTGGGAACCCAGAAAACCCGGTTCGAGCAAAGCCGCGAAGGCATTAAAAACTGCAATAAAATACACTGGGACGCGAGCTCGGATCAATATTGTCAGGATTTCTTCGGTTATCCGCGAAGGAAAGCCTTGCAATTGCGAACTTTCTTTATCCGTCATTAAAGCTCTCCCATTTAAGGAAAGGAGCACGGGAAAAATTGCATTTTCGCTTAAAAACTGGAGTTCACCGGGGCGGGATCCCGAAAGGGGGTTGGGAAGAGGCGACGCCGATTATGAAAATGAATTTTGATCTTATCGAAAAAAGATTACATGTGAAAGGGAGCAAGGGAAAAATTCGGATCCGCAATCCGTTTGGAATGAACAAAAACCTTTTCCTGCTCCGGAGATGGCGGTAATCCCGCTTCCAGAAGGATATCCCGATTTATATTCGGGGCGGCACCCGCGGTCTGCGCTCGCACGAAAATCTTTTCGCCTCCCTTAGCCTTTTTCGCAAGGCAGAACGGCGGATCGCGACGGCGAGCAGAGAGGGCTCGCGTCCGCCGTGTGCACACCCCCCGCGGCGCGTTCGGCCGAAACGTGGGAAACCGTGCGTGGTAACGTGCGAATTAATAATCACCAAAGCGAATGAATTAAATTCATGCATAATTCCGCCGGTCGCCAGATTCCCCGAGGGGTAGGCGACAAAATTCGACGATCGAACCATCGGGAAATCCGCCCGGTCGAGATATCGAAGTGTCGTTCGAGACCTGCGGCTCCGTCAAGGGCCCCGCGCAATCAAATTCAGAAAGAAAAGGAAAATAACTTCGCCTCTTAATTAGTATGGCCCTGCATTGATCGAGCAACTTTTTTTTGTCTTTCCCTTTGATGTCTTCCCGTCTGGGGCGAAAACTTCCGATGTTAAAACAAAAGTTTCTCCTCGTTCTCAATGTTATTAAATTTCCAATTAAAAATACCTGCGGAAGGTTGCCCTTTTTATTGCTCGAGGCATTCTTTTCGGGTTTCCCGTTCGCATTTTGGGGCGCGCGACGTTTCGCTCTCTCCCTAAATGGTTTTGTTGCCTCGGCAGTCGATGCTTTAAAAAAATGTGGAAATCAAAAAATAATTAAAATTGTAACTGCTCGGAGTTATAACATCTCCTTCGGGGTTATCATTCGCCATTTTGAAGCAGACGAGAGGAATTGCTGACACGGGGTTCATTTCGCCTGCGCCTTCTGCGGGGGAGGAGCCCTCATTTCGGGATCCGAGAAATTTTAGGTTCAGAGGAGAGAAGCCTGAAATTTTAAAAATCGAATTCGCGGCTCCCAGGTACCCAGAAATTTGGGCGGGGGGGCGGCAGGTTAGCTAGAAAAAAAAAAAATCCATGCGAACCGGAAAGGAAACTCCCACGGCGGCTACTCACGGTGGAAATATGTGCTGGAGGAGTTTCACTTCGAAAATGAAAAAAAACTCCCGTGTTAGGTTGGAATTCAAACAAAAATGGGAAAAAGTTCAATAAAAATGCAAATTTTATTTTATTTGAAATATTCAAAGAAGGCAGACGAGAAGACGGAAAACGGCTTCAAGTTTGATACGGTCTGATCGGAAAAAGAGCGAGAGTCGAGGAAATTAAAAAAGAAAAAAAAAAAGAAAAAGAGTGATTTACCATTTTCGACATCATTTAATGTTATGAGAACAGGGGCGTAGGAACGAAGGGCTCAAATGGCGTCGAGACTGCGCCCAAAAGGGAGGAAAAACCCCAAAATCGCGGTCGGCAGCGGAACCGAGCGAGCATTCGGAGGGGCGCCGCCGGAAAAACCCTCGCGCGCCGAAATTTTCCGGCGGCCCATCCGGGTTTTCAAACGCGTGGGGCCGTGGAATTCGCGTCCGGAAAAGAGGACGCGGGAGGGTGGGGAGGGGGGGGGGAAAAAGGTGGAGAAAAGGAAAAAGCCCCGGTCGCCGGGGCGTTTTTCGCGTGTCGAAAAAGAGAAAAGAAAATCCGGGGCGAAATATAAGACGGAAAAATCAAAATGAAAAGGTTTCTTCATTGCTTGTATAAAGTGTCCCCCGAGTGTGTTTCCTGTTAACAAGAAAATAACGAAACTTGTGTAAACACCGAACCCCGAAATGGGAAACCATTTTCAGCTTTTCTCCGTGGCTTCGGCAAAATGAAGATTTTTTTTTTTTTTTTCCAGGTAGCCGCCTTCACAGCACCGAACGGGCCGTTTGCCACCGACCTGGCAGCATATTTGCGATCGTTTACCTTTGTGTCAATGGCTGTGGGAAACGTCGCCGGCAATGCAGTTTTCCTTTTTTTATCGTTGCCCTCGGTTTTTTGCCTTTCGAAAGCCGAAACTCGACCGAAAGCGGGCGTGTAAAAAAAGGAGGGAGGCGAACGCGTATCCGACCAGCGTTAAAATCCAACGGTTGCTCTCGGAGGGAACATTTTTTCCATATTAATTATGCTAGTTGGAAAAGTTTAAAGAATCAATTTGCATCGGAAATTGCTTAGCGTAAAGCTGCGAATCGCCCTAAGGCCAGAAAAAAATATCCGACAAAAAATTAAAATATTCAAATTAGCTGTTAAGTGCAAAAACACAAACAAATTACAATACATTAAGAATTTGCTTATTTATTTCTTCACTCGAACAATAATAATCGGCTGACGTAATAAAATAATGTTCGCAAAATCGGAAACGAGATCATCGTGGCACAAGAACGATGCGAGAAGTGGGGTAGTTATGTTTACGTGCACGGCGGAAGCGCGGGAGGGGAAGGGAGGGGGGGGATTCGTAGCGTCGGCTGGCGTTACGGACCTGCCCCACCTCCTCGTTATTTAATTTTTTCCTTTTAAATTGGAGAACGTTGACAATCCCGCAAAGGAGGAAGCAAATCCTTTGAATGCTCGTCGGTCCCGCCACCATTTCGTCCGCCGCAAAAAGCCACTGCCGGAAACGCTTCGGACCGTCTTGCATTTCGGTTTTTTTTTATTACGATTGCACTGGCAGATAAATTCGAGATCGAATGCGAAGATTTTTACCGGAGGCGCCGCCGCTTTTGCTGGAGCCGAAAACGGGAGATTATCGGGGGAATTAACGCGAAACACCTTTCGCGTCTGCCAAAGGAAATAATAACAAGAAGGAAAAGGGATGAGCTTCGGGGAGCCGGGAAATGTTTCGGACCTTTTTTTCGGTGCCTGCCATTGTGACAAGATGCAGGGGTAATTTACCCGGGAGCCTTTTGAGGGATTTCGGGGTCGTTCCCTTCTCTTTGTCGTCTTCGGCGTCCCGCGGGACTCCCCGGTCATCGTTCTCCGTATAAATAACTGCATTTCGCTCCCGATTATTCCGTCACGAACGAAACCAGCTCCCTCTTACCCCGATGCCTATAAATAAAAGTTAATTAATCCAGGGGTCGTAAATGATTCCAGAGAGGGGATAATTGCAGATCCGGCCCGGGGAATCTTTCCGTTCCGTCGCAAAGCCGTCATCCATAAGTACAAAATTATGGTCAGTTTAAATTGGGCAGGAGCTCAGCATGCACAAATCGCCTCAGTTGCGTGGATTTACAAGCGTAAGGCGTAAGATAAAGAATTCCGCCATAAAATTTTGTAAGCTCCCAACGCCCCTCTCCGTAACTTCATAAAAGGTGGGCAAACACCGGAGCGCGGCGAAGTAAATCCCGCCTGAAGCCCCTCGACACCGTTTGGATTTCAAAAATTTCGCGTCGTCAACCTTCCCGGAGAAGGTGAAAAACTTTTACTCGAGCAATGCAGACGGCAAAACCGGAAGCAAAGCGACGTGGATGGTTTTCACCATGCGGAGGGCCATCCTGCTAACCTAACCCAATCGCGGACTTCGGCACTGATCGCTGATGACCTGGACGAAGCTCAAAGGTTTTTTCGTTATCTTCATCTATAAAATTATTAACGGAAAAAATTAAAAATGCAATGAATCGAGGAGAATAACGTTTTGCCGTGATCTGCGGTTGACGGCGGTCCATTTTGGGTCGTAAATACGGGTGACAGAAATCTGAACTGTTTCGAAATTTATCTCCACAATTACATCACATACATATTATAAATTATTATATATTTAATTGATTTTGGCCAGATCACGAAGCTTTTGCGTTGTCAAAGACTGAACCGAGAGATAATTTCATTTGAAAAATATGTTGCATTTCGATATGAATTATGCTTTTTGTTGGCACATTCGAATCCCATTAAAATCGATATTTGTCACGGTAAAAGATACAACGGAATAATAAGTATTAATCGAAACGATGCGGTTGTCTAAAACGCTTCATTAGAATAATCTTTTTTTTTTTTTTTCTCTCTCATATTCCGACATTTTCGTGCTGCACACAAATAATTCCATTGTACGAGACACCAAGCCGTAAAATTTAATGCAGATATTTAATGCAACAAATGCTGCGAATGAAAATATCTTTTGAAAAGAGGAAACCCGACTGTGTCTTATCGATTTCGTTTTCGTATCTAAATTTTGAAACTGAAAAGCTTTATCCAAAGGTTCATTAATGGAAAAAAAAAAAAAAAAAAGAGATCGAAAAACCCCAACATGTTTTACAATCTGCGAATCATCTTTGAATTTTCTGTCAATTGTAAAAATTAAACTTATGCATTCACGGGCAAACGAACATTAGGCTCCATAGACATTCATTATGGTGAAAATGTTCAGAAACAAAAAAAAAAATCGAGAATTGAGCTCATGGGGTTGTTTTGCACGGCAATACAAAGAAGAAAATATAAAGTAACGTTAAAAGCACTTTTATATATACATATATATTATGATAAATTGCTTTGGGCATGAAAAAGTTTCTTCCTCATAAAAATCTTCACAGTCACAATTTCTGCTGCTCCAATTGGTTTTGCCATTTTGACGAATGATACGCACAAGAAGTTTTTAAATTAATGTATTCACTCTGTTGCAGTTAACTGAAAAGAAATTTTTCAGTAATGAACACCACAATAGGAACCGCTTTGAATGCACGCTCATTTCCGAGATGAGAGAGAGAGGGACTTTGCTAACAGATAACACTTCTCTTGTAAATCATACCTGGTCCTGGCTGCGACAGCACAAATGTAAGTATTTTTCCCCAAAAAATAATTAAAGTCAAACTTTTTTAAACATTTCACGGAAAAGAAAGGGAAAATGGAATTAATGCGGCCATAATCTAGTCCGGTACATTTTTTTTTTCGATAGCTACAACTTGAAAGTTTAAATTTTTCGTCCAGTTTGGATAATTTTGCAGATACTTTGTCGTGCCACCAAGGAAAATTTACGTTTTCGGCGATGCAAAATAGTAAGCGGTGGATTTGCAGGAAAGCACGGGTGAGGTTGATGGTTCAACAGTTTCGCAAAATGAGCTTTCAGGTTTTACGAATCTCGCGATTTGACAAATTCAACAAAAATTATTTTGCAGTTTGCATCCGAAAACACGTTTATTTAAGAAGAATGCCGTGAAACGAGACGATCCACGAGCATCTTTGTAAGCCGGATGATCTGTCCTGCCATTAATATTAGGTTTCGGATGACGGCCATTCGCGCCGCAGTAAAAGGTATGAGATACGTGTAATTTTAATGTATAATTTTTTTCGGTTAACCGCTCAGTTAATTTTCGTCAAAAACGCGGAGATGGTTAAGTGGATTACCGGGATTCTAAATAGAGGAGACTTGAAAGTAAATACGCAAGTAAAAATGTGGTTTGAAATGCAGAGGATCTGGGTAAAGGGATTTGGGAATGCCGAAAAAACCTTTCCTCCACCTTTAAAACAATGGTCATGTTGCTTCTGGATATTCCACTCCCAGCTTAACCTGACGGGCGGATTTCCCTTTCAAAAAATAAAATTAGTGAAATCCCAAAGTTTTCTTTATTCCAGGCCAAATCACTATTTTATAGTGAAATTTACAGCTCCGATCTGCGGGATTCCAGTCTCCATTCCAGTTTTTAGCGGAATATAATTTGTTTCCCATTTTCACCGATCGACTGCGTTCCCTGTTTATCTCTCAAGGAAATTTCCGTTGCAATGATGTTTCGTTACTGTAGCCATTTTCCAATTTTGAACTCGATAGCATGAAATAAATCGTCCTTTATATAGGATATATCGGGAATATAATTTGGAATCTAGCGCCTTGATGGGAAAGCATCGGGGATGCGATCACTGGCATCATCGGAAACCTCATTTACATACAACCAGCGCTAAAAATATAAATTTGGAGAGTTTGGGAAGGAGACGGATTCGCTGGAGCATGGAAGTACGACTTTTTATTGAAATTCGAATGGCAGAAATGTGAGCTGTTGCGGGAAATCTGCAAATATCTCTTGCGCTTATCGCAAAGCTTAATATATCATGTTCGCGCGATGTTTCTGAACCCTAAGAAGGTTCACCCCGCGAAATCTGAATCCTGCAGCGATTAGGAAACGAGCCATCCTGCAGCATTTGCTCTGAAGGGCTTAATCCATCCTAGTCTCAAAGGCCATCTGTAAAGCATATAAATTCGAATTGTGAAGGAATCTCAACTTTTCAACAAAATTTTCCTTTCTTACACTTATTTTTGCTTTCGGTTTGAAAATTCCTCCAGGGATGAAATGAAAACTTTTTTCCAATTTTTCAAGATTCTCCATTCAAATGAAAAAAAAAAAAGACAAAATAAAAGTTGGAGAAGGATTTGCGTAAGCTTTTCCCTCTTGCTTTGGATTAATTGAATCATATATTTCACCACCATTTCCATCCCCAATTTTTATTCTACATGAATGGATTTAATTTGAAGCAAACTGTGTATTATCAATAATTTTCGTCATTTGTGAACAAAGAATAAAGCTCTAAAAGAACATTAAACATTAAGGGCTGAGAAAGTAAGGCATTAATTATAAAGGAACTCAAAAATCTAATTACTTTATTCGCGTTTCCCTTTTTTATATATATATAGCATTATATGCAATCTTTCCCTGAAGCTTGCTTGACTTTGTCTTTACATACAAATAAAGAAATATTTAGACGCTCCCACATCTGATGATTTTAAAAGCTTTCTCGTCAAAATGTTTGAACTCATATTTCAAGATTGGTAATGTTGTTAATTAATAGAAGAACTACATAAATATTCAATTTTCCGCGATTTCAAGCGACAATTCAGATATAAATATTATCGTATTTCATTTCGTTAGCTCTTTCAGCGAGATTACTTTTTAAAAATAGTTCATCATTTTTTATCTTAAATGATATTTTAGCCTTAAAAAAACCGCTTTCATTCACTATCAAATTCTTCCAGTTTTGGAGAACTGTACCAGCTGTTAACATAGTTTTTCACAGTTTCTTGCAATATTTTTCCAGTCCTTTTATAATGCTTTTCCATAAGCGAACGCTTATAAAAGGGCAATATATGCAAATAACATTTGAAGATTAAAAATTGGACTTTTAAATTTATCTAAAAATATTTGGTTGAGGTCTGTACTGCCTGATTAAAAACCCCGGTATTTATTGTGCTGACACTTATATTTAGAACATTAAAAACTGACAGACTTATTATTTTTATACCTCGCGTGAAAAACCAATATATCCTAATGAATGGAATTCGGTTGAGGTAAAAAAAAAACCCATTACCATATGATATATCAAAATCTCAAAGACACATGACACAACTGCGTCGGAATATTTTAAAAATTTAAAAAAAAAAGCCGGAAAAGCCAGTCCGAAAAAACGGATTGAACTGGCATTGCATTTTTCTGAATCCACGTTCTTTGTGTATGTTTAACTGTGCAAAACGTTGAAAAGTTCAAATTCAATGAAGACCATTGTCAAAAGCTACTTTTTAATTATCCTCTTCGTCGAGCCGATGGCATTTTTATTTGGTAAACATTCAATTATAATTGGTTTTGGTATTTATTAGTAGATTTTTGCACCCTTATCTTTAGCCGTAAGTAATTTTCTTCGAGTTTTAGTGTGAAAAATTTGAATGGGAAGACAATAAAATCGAGACAAACAAGATAAAATACAACAGCCCCAATTTTATTCAAAATTTCATAATAAATTGTTTGAACACAACCGCTGTTTTTAACACGTTCAAACAATTCATCACTTGCTTCTTATATTAATTGGTATTAAACTTGATTTAAAAAAAAAAAGTATATAAAAGTTGAAAGAAAAACGCGAACAAAACCCCAAAACCAAGATAATCTTTTTATGGGAACTAACACTTGCTGCGGAACGTTGTGGTACGAAATATTACAATAATTTTATTAGGTTACTGACATATATGGGGCTATAATATAGAATGAAATAACATTAAGATGGAGAGAGGAGTCTATTAGGCTTGAATAACGATTGTTCGAGATTATTATGTGGTTTTTAACCTTTAATTGTAGTGAAACAGTAAAGTTTCATTTAAGTAAAAATTAAGCCAATTTTCCGGTTCTTGATCAAAATCCAATCTTCTTTAATTCGTAATTTCTGAAAATGAATGATTATTGGTCGGTTATTTTGAAAAAAATCGAAAATTTCTATGCTGCCGCCAAAGCTTCATATTCGGAGCTTATTAGCCGCTTGAAAATTTTAACGTTTTAAAAGAGAAATTGCAAAAATCAACTAGGATAAATTCGAAATCACTTTTGGCTGTTCTTATAATAGTCGACGTTATAAAAAAAAAAAACTGAAACGAAATTTTGCTGTAGACAAAGAAAAAATTGATAAAAAAGCATAAGGCTGCAATGGAACAGAAAAACAGTAAAATATTTCCATGCCCGAAAGATACATTCCCGCTGGAGGATTCTTAAATCTTGCATGCACGTGCCTTATGGCTTGAAATGGTTTTTAGGTAGAGCGATGCCGCATTTGCGATCGCTGCTTTTTAAAAATCGAAACGGATTCAAACCGAATTTTCAATGAGAAATTCCTCTGGAAACGTCTCCCGGACAAGCCGAATTAAATTAGTAAGAAAAAAAAAAAATACAAATACGAAGTTCGGAATTGACGTGGAACTTGGGCGAATACGACAGCTTGCGAGGTATCGGAGGAAACACACACGTGAAAGGTGGTAAGAACCTCAGAAAGGTTGGCTTTTCAGGCACGCAGAGTGCTCGAGCGAGAGAAACCTCCCTACAGCAAAGCAGTGCATTGCTGTCGGGAACGCCGGAGAGCATTCGGCCTCCGGATTTTGCATTTGCGCTTATTAAATTTTTTCTTTTTGCTCTCCGCCGATAGAGACCTGGTCGTGGTCTGGCTGCGGTCTCCTCTGCGAGCTTTTTGCCTCCGTTCCCGAGAAGATTTAATAACGGCTTTGAACACTTCCCGTCTCTGTCGAATGATTGCCGCCGCTCCCGGAGAGCAATTTTTCACTCCGAAATAATTTCCGCCTTCATTTCCCTACCGCTCCCGTTCAGATTGAATTTACGGCTTGCAGTTAGGAAATCGAGGGAAATTCATTGGCAAACAATTTTTTTGCTTCTTTCTTGAAAAATCTTTTGAAAAATAAACTTTGCTGAATAATTTGATTATCAAGAAATTTCTACGTGTATTTCCCGCTCCCAGCATTTAAAATGATTTACCCGTTCACCCTTAGAATTCAGAAAGTTTCGCTGTTAATTCCCTAGCTAATAATATTTCATACGGAATATGATTATAATATCAGGCAATATAGTTAAATTACATAATAGCATAGATTTTTAACGGTATTATCCCTGCCTCTTGTCATAACGTTCGCGGGGTTTATTAAATAAAAACTTATTCAATCTAAGGGTATCTTTTCTTTATTTTATCAAATTATCTTTAAGAAATCCAAAAAGAATTTTTCCCATGTTAAAATGCATGCACAATGGCGAGAGAGCTACGTAACAGCTACTCTGTATTTCATGAAAATTCCGCCGCGGTTCAAATAGTTTCTGAATTATGTTCAAAGTCCTTATACTAATTAAGAGAAGATGTCAAACTATTCAGAGCCCTTGAGTTATTGAAATTCAGACGAACAAGAAAACTAAATTATTCTGAAGAAATTTCCATGAGCAAAAGGCAAAAGTTCAGTCAAAATCTTATTTTCCGAATTAAGACAGTCGTCTTCAAAAGAACCATTCAAATATTTTGACGAATATGCTTGAAAATGAAAGAAATATGTGAAAATGGAGTTTCATCTTTTGTTGAGGAAAAGAGTTGCTCATATTAAAAGAAGTCAATTAGAGTGTATGTATAACAACAAACATCTCTTAGCGTCCGTGCATAAAGTGATCACCTCAAAGGCCTGTCCTTGTTTTACTGCTGCAAAAGCTTTTGACTTATTTTCCAATAGCCGGACCCGGAGGAAATACAAAGAAAAATCAACATGAGGCGCAAGATAAGTAAAATTGAAAAAAATTATTTTCCTCGATTATTCTATAGTCTTCGACTCCTTTTTCCTCATTTATAAGTCGGAAAACGCAATTTTTTTTAAGACTCAAATGCAAATGAAAAAATTCTCTTTTCGTAGTTAGTTAAATATTTTCGGCATGCTTAAACAATAGAAAAATCAAATTCATTTGAAGAATATGTTGGAGTTTTGTACTATACACATTGTAAATGCTAATATAATATTCACACTTTATCCGTGCACAAAATAAAGCTTATGCAATACCACCTGCGTAATGAAATCTTGAAGAAAAATAATTTTTTTTTTACAAAAAATCAAATGTTGTTAAATGGTAAAATGATTGAAATAAAAAAAAAAATTTAAATATCAATTCGTTGAAAGAAAATGTAAAATCAATAAAAAAGAGGAAAAATTTTTCTTAACGATACCGTAAGAGACGAATTGAAACAAAATCTTGGAAAAATAATTTTTACTATATTTTGACTTGAATAAATGAATATTTCTTTAATAGTTTTGACATTCTATTCCACCGTAATCATTCCGGAAAGTAAGTTCCATGATTTTTTGTTAACATAAGTTGTTAAAAAATACGTACAAAGAGTTGTAAGAGACCAAAAAGCCGAAGAGAAAGAAACAAAAAAGATCATGAGATCAAGCTCAGAAAAAAGATTTTTAATGACTTTTTCCAACGTAGAGGATTATAAAGGGCGTCAGAGAGTGTGTGACGGAGAAGAATAAGCTGAAGATTTTTGAAATCTCATTGATTGTCAACCTGAATAGGAACGAGGAAAAAAAAAAAATATCTGAATTTGAGATAATAAAGCCGAATGGGAAAATCTAAGAGAATATTAAGCAGAGATACATGAAAAGGATTTCGGAAGGTAGAGATGAAACTGAAATTGAGACGGAAAGAAAATTCGGTCCGAATAACTGAAGGGTGGTTGGTCAAACAAGAATAAATTCGTAATTATACTGCGCCAAAGAGATAAAAATTAAATGCGAAATGGAAGTTGAATCTGAACTGTGAAGTGGGAAAATTTGAGTTTGTAATTTTACGCTGTAACATGGCCATGGGAAGAGCTAAGAAATGTTTATGAAAAGAGGTTTTCATTCCTGCACGAAGGGAGTTTTATTAAGTGCCTTTGACAGATTGTATATTAGCTAACATTTATCAAATCCACATTTATAAAAAAAAAAAGATTAATATTTACTTTAGTTTGTCGTGGCGCGCAAGATCAAAGCACTTTAATACAGCAAACAATATGAATGCTGTACAGTCATAATTAATTTGAAGTTGAAATCCTAGTTTTGTTTTGACGGCAGCTTCATGTTTCACTTTAGCCTGACAAAGTAATCCATCAGTTCGTAATTTTCTTCATTTCGTTAATTTAAGGAATGAGAATGCATATATAATATTCCAAACGAAATATGCACCCTCTCATGTATGAGGAAAATTTGATATTATGCGTATATTAATGTTCTGAATCGTAAAACCCAATTATTATAATAATAATAAAAGTTCGCCATGCCTGTAATCATAAGATTTTTCGGCCACTATTTATTTACTTTTCATTAATCCTCCTCTCCATATTATTTAGTTATTTTGTAATTTTTCCTTTTGCAAACTCTTCTTCGTTACAAAATGATTTTTTTTCCAATTCTTTTAGATTAATATTTACATTTTCGCTGCTTTTAATTGCTATAAATATTTTTTGAAAAGCATTTGGATTTCGGTATCTCCAATTGGAAAACTGACTTTGTGAAAGATGTTCACAAAACATCGTATGAATATATATCCGAGAAATTTTTTAATACGTACATAACATTAACGTAACAAGCAAAAGTTTTAGATTCTTGCATGAAAAACGCTTTCCATTGAAGCTGCAGGCAACTTCGAACGGTAATTTACCAAAATGCTGTTGCGGAGCAGCGTAGAAAAAGATATTTGCGAAACGTGGGATATTATTGCGGAATTTCAATCCCATTTCAGGCGAACTGTATTTCACCCGGACGAAGAAATGAATTATTTGGTTTGATTCATTCAATTAAGCTTTCGAAGCACAAGGATTTACCATACCTGTGAATCTTGCCGGTGCATACATTTTGATTTTCTCATTTTCTCTTACAAATCGACGATCTGAATTAAACAGATTCTTTCAGGTTCTATACAAATTAATTTAACAGCTGCACTATCTCAAACTTTAAAACAATGTATTAGCCTAAAAATCCCAAAAATTTCAATGCATACACTTTAGAAATTTTATAACTGAACAAAAATTAATGCAATTTTATTGTGAAATCACTTTAACTAAGCTAAGAAAATTTAATATTTATCCAAAGAGGTTGAAAATATAACTAGGGTTTCTCTATTTTTCAGATTATTTTTTTCTCTGACGCAGCATACCTTTATCTTTATCACGCTTCTGAGCCTCTTTGAAAAAGAACCCAAATTACTTTCGGACTAACTAAATTAAAATTCGAATTTTCGCCATCCAGAGGTATTTCGGCTTAGTATAATTTTGTTAATATCCTAATCTGATGTATAAATATTCTTCAGCTATATTCGAGTAAAATCTTAGAGTTTTTAAAATTTTTGATCTCCGCTTAAGAGAGCGATTTCCAGATTTATTTTGTGCTAATATGCCTATTTGAAAAAGCATGTCGTAATGATCAGTTAATTCAATAATTAATTAATTTAATAATTCTCTTCTTTAATTAATGGCTAACGCCCCTGATAGAGAGGGATATTTCCAGCAACATGTCACGAAAAGAAAACCCGTAGAGAAGAAGGGAAAAGACTCAGTTTCTCCACGAAGACAAAAATCAATAATCCCTCGTTTATAAACTAAGAATGTTTTGCGTTATTTGATCCTTCAAATAGATACTTTTGATGTCTGAATTATTTTTATAGTTCATTTTTATCAAAATTTAACTGAAGAACAGTCTTCAGAGATAATAAATAAAAGATTTACCAGACGGCAGCTAAAAACCAAATCAAGATGTAAAGGCACAATGCCAATTTTCTTCACATACAAACATTCTAAATTTATTATCAGCCATTGTTCGAATGTTGGTTCTGTATTTTTCTGTAATTTTCACTATTATATGTAAATTTTAAAAAAGAAAAAGTCTAATGGTTGTAGTTTTTTTCATTTTCAATAATGTTACCACTAAATGTAAATTTCGGGGTCGAAAAAATCTGCCTTTCGGCAATTAAGTTCACGTTTTACTATGGTAAATGGACTTAGCCATGAATTCCAACAAGAGATGAAAATAAAGCTTATATAGGAATAATAAATATTGTTGCTGACGCCATCATTTCGTGTTATTTCGCATTAGCCAAACCTTCAACTCAGGTTTTGTTCAGGCGGAATAAAATAATGCGCCAAGCTCTTTCTACCTGCGAAGGATTGTCAAAGAGCAATGTTCACATTTCATTCATTGACCGCCCGTAAAACTCCTTTTGAAAAGCTTTGTCGAGCCAATCTCGGTAAACAGCTTAATCTTCCACGATGACCTTTTTTATCCTTCGTCTAAAAGAAAAAAGCTTTGGCTAAATAGGAAATGAAAAGCGAATAATATTCAACGTCACATATTACATTTATAATTCGATTTCATTTAGTTATTTAATAAAATCGAAATGTCATTAAAAAACATGTATTTGATAGTTATAAAATTTAAAACAAATCTGGGTATTAATGATTTAGCCTCAGTAATCCGATACGGGAATTATACGCAATGAAGATTATATTTCGATTCATAGGATTTTAATCAAGCTTTCCGTATTTCATCGAACAAGTGCAAATCAAACCCAACCAATGAAAAATACCGGGGCAACATTTCATTAAGACAAAAATATGTTTTAAAATATAAATAAAGTTTAATCGCGTTGAGCGTTTGATGCGAAACAGAGAACTGCAAATCGAAGTTACAAATAAAACGAGTTCGAGATAAAAGTAATAATTAGTATCAAATTCTCTTTTTTGAGCGCATAAAGACGCTTGCTCTATACAAGAGTTTTCTGCTAAATAAGCATTCTAAATCATATAGATTGAAGAATTGAAAAATTTTGGAATTTTTATTCTCGACGGTCCCCAAAATTGTGATTTTCCCAAATGAATCCCCTCTCTTCTCTAATGTAATTGCTACTGAGTTTTAAATTCACTCACCTAAAAGAGATCATGTACAATATCAATCTGTTTTTCATATTATAGTATCATGGAGAGGATCAATTAAACTCTCCTAATACTGTTTTGCATGTAAAAAAGATACTTTTTAATGACAACCCCCGAGCACCATTTCATGTATGATAATTTCATTTTATGTATATTTTAAAAATATTGTAAATGCAAGAGTTAAGCATGGTTATTAAATCAAATATTTCTTTAACTCTTAAAACCAAATATTAAATGTCCATTAAAGCTTCATTAAAAAATTTTGAAAATCAAAAAATTTTCAACGACCTATTAAAGAAATTAATTTCTTCCTGCAAAAAACACTAAAAATTTTGAAATTTTCAGCAGGCAATTAACAATGTTTCAGCAAACTTGGATCTTGTGTAAACTTAAATGTAGATTTCAATGTAATATTAAAAATTTTTTAATTTTTTCCCCTTTTCCGTGTATACATCGTTTTTATACATTATTCAAACACTGAAATTTTCACTAACCCAGAGCCATGTATACATTCGGTTTTAAATTCTCTTTGAGCGTTTATATAAAGAATCTTGATTTGTCGTTTTACGCTTAGATTAAAAATAATTATATACTTTTGTAGGTGGAAAATTGAAAAATCGGCTTACGTAACATTACATTTCAAAATGAGATAAAGTTAAAAATATTTTATTTGTTCATTATTGAAATTGAAGCTTTCTTCTTTACAATTCTTGTGTATGAAATTATACGGAAGATGAAGACTTAAAAGTATGATTTCGATTTTCTCGGTACAGCAAGATTTTTCTTTTATTTCATTCTCGTTTATTTTTCATTCACAAAGAAAATTGTTCAAATTGAAGGAATGATCATAATAGGCGCTGATACTAAAATATTGCTATAGCAGGCAAAATAAAAATCTTGTAAATTTGATATTATATTTGAAAAATGTTATATATTATATTTGTTAAATGATTATAGAAACAAAATATCGACTGAGAAGGTAGAAAGTATCATATATGGGAAAAATAATATATAATTTTCATCAAGATGAGATTTATGAAGACGTTTGTATGGTATTTAGGCAATCATATATAAGTTATATTTTTATATATGATATTGAAATGAATAATAAGTTTTTTTTTTATTCCTTCTTTCCTTCCATGACCGACAGGTTTCATCCAGATTTCTTTTGCTCGAAATGGTATGTTAAAAAAGTATTTATCATCCTAAGCTTAGATTAAGGGCGGCGACGAAGGATGAGGAAAGAACTTCCTTCAGTTATTCTTGTATGTTTTTTCATAAGAACCACGAAAAGCGAATTAAATATTTTTTGATTGATTTACGACTTTTTCATTTTCCGTTGTAATTTATTTTCCCGTTTTTTGCATCAGAAAGCAAATCCGAATTCAGCCTGCCGCACGGTGTGGAAGAATATAAATTTAAAAAAAAAAAAAAATCAGGTTTGGTGTTATTTTTTTTTCACCGACGCTTTAACATCACTTACACGGTTAATTCGCACAAGTATAAAATTTTTGGCTATAAACGACAAAAGCCGTAATACATGCAAGGAGAGACTAGACAGGTCAGTCTATCACTACGCGTTCGCACCAATATAACAGGTTTCGCGAGCGATGAACACGGGAGAATGAAGCTGTAGCTAGTAAAGAGATTTTTTTTCACGATAAAAAAGCGAACGCGCAACGTTCCTCGTCGACCGGTGAATTCCAACTTAACGGTTTAGTCGAACGCTTTTTGTCACGCCTTTCAACGTCGAGCCAACCCCTAAACGTACATTGGGAACTTCGCCCTCTCTTCGACCCCTTCGTAAACCATCAACTTAAACTGCTTTCCTTTTCTCCTCCTTTCTCGCTTTACATTCCGAAAACTTTCCTCTCCCCTCTCTTCGATCTTTCCTTGCTTCTAGTGACACGTTCTCATGATTTTGATCGATTTATTCGCCACCCTCTGCACAAGGTTTTGCTCGCGGAAGCTAATTTTATGCACCCCATTTTTTTTTTCGTTTTTTCCACCCGCGGCCGCGAAGGTACGAAATGCTGCAGAAAACCCCTCGATGCGCCTTTTGGGGGGGGGGGGGGGGGGGGGG
>JAOWBB010006681.1:0-20214 GCA_028565995.1 Ricinus marginatus
GGGGGAGGGGGGGGGCACGGGCTGAGGGGTTTGACTTTCGATTCGCCCCCTGACCGCCTCGGATGATTTGCATTAGGCAAATTGGATAAGATGCGGCGAGCAAATAAAAGAAATCCGAAATAACGAGTCGAAAAAGCTTCTAATGAAGCAAGCAAGAAGGATAAGTGGAGCAGAAAAATCCAGCAGGGAGGAGAGGAAAAAAAAAGGAAAACCTCGAGAAACATAAAAGCGAAATGAGGAAACCATAAAACTAGGTAAATAGGTGATATAAAGGTATGTGCTCGGCGGAAAAAGAAAATAAATAAACAGCGGGAAGAAGACTTCAGACTGAATTTATCAAAAAATTTTGCTTCCTCTTATAGTTGTAGAGCAAAAATTTTCATCTTTTTCTTTATTTTTTTTTTCCCTCAAAAGACGTTTGAAAAGTGCAATTTGGAACGTTATTAAATTTGGCTTCCATTCATTTAAACTCTCATTTTTAACCGTGAAACATCACAAGATTGGAACGACGAATTTATTTTATTTTTTTCCCAAAACGATTCGATTAATTTTAACTTCGCGCCATACACAATTCTTAGACGATCAAAATTAACGCAGCGCCCGGACGAAATGAAGGATGAGAAGGCACGAAACTCATTAACCAAAGAGAAATTTAGGTATCCAAGAGAGAAAATAATCCGACATTCGTAAACTGCATTAATACCTGAAATTGCGGATTAAGCGAAAATGAAATTAGAAACCGGGGAGAGGTGCCAGGGGGATGATGGTGGAAGGGTCGAAGGGAAGTCCGAGGGCCGTCAGCGCAGACCGAGGCAGCAGCAGCTCCGCCGGGCCACCTCAATCCTCCCTCTCTCTCTCTCTCTCTCTCGCATTTTCATAGAGCGGAATTTATTTAAATTCTCCGAGGATTTTCCCAAAAGCTAATCCCAAGCCAATCCTAATCGGTGAGAGTGTCCGAGTCGAAGGCAAACATCCGCGAATTCATTACTCCATTATCAAACCCGGGTAATTTCCCGGTCGAGAAACCGCTTTGGATTTTCCCCGATCGAAAAAAAAAAGAAATTTTGCCACTCCGAGGGACGGAGCGGAGTGGAAGGATCTTCGATACCTGACCGCGATGCGCTCGAGAAGCAGGCATTTCCGACGCTTGGGAGGCGTCGCTCGTTCGACAGCACCGGAGGTAAATCGCTGAAAGACGACTGCGATTTTTTTTTTTTTCCTCTCACCTCGGCGAGACAGGATTTTCCTAACGCACAAAACCGTAATTGCAATATTCCACCCTGAAGGAGAAGAATACGCGTTTTAAAAATCAGAAGATGCCATTAAAACGGTCGTTCCACCTTACGGTAGAACGCAGAGCTACATCCCCTGGATCGATGTCTTTGTCATGCGTCTTGTCATGCGTCCTTTTCCTTTTCCTCCTGTTCGGGATTCTTTCCGGAAAAAAAGGAGAAGGAGAGAGAGAGAGAGAGAGAGAGAGAGAGAGGGGAAAAAGAAAAACGAATATTTAATGATTTACTTTAGGAAAATTTCAAATATTTTCTCGCTAAAGCACCCTAATGCAACAAACATCATTAAGGGTGACATTAAGTTTCGCGTTTTCATCCCTCGATCGAGCCAGATCAAAAAATTTCGCCAATTCATTGTTCGCCCGGGAACGAAAATCCGGAATTTAATTTTTTTAAGCAATGATTCGCCGGCAAACGCGCGAGGCGTTGCTTTCCCAATAAAAATTTAAAAAACGACTCAAGAAAAGCATTCCTGGGTGAATGCCTGCTGTTTCGGGAGGGTGGTTCGGGCGCGTCGAAGGCTCGGGAACCTCCCTTCCGAAACGATTCGGGGGCTCCAAGTCCGTCGCTTACAACCGAGGAACGGACAGTTCGCCCCCGAACTCTAAAGTCTGACGGAAGCCGCCGCGCTCACGGTGGCCGAACTCCGGTGACGATCGCCCAACAGCGGGACTCCCGCGTGCACTTAGCTGACCGTCGAAGGGGGCAGAAGAGGCGGGCGAATAAATTCCGGAGAACGGAGAAGAAATCAGGTATAAACGCTAAGGAGGGGGGGGAAGTAAAAAAAAAAAAAAAAGGCTGCGAAAAGATTTTTGCGCTGGAAAAGTAAGAAAACCAGAGCGAACTTGAAAAATTTTAATTTTGGTAAAAACCGGAAAATATCTTCTCCAAAGAGCCAGCATTAGAGTTAATATTCGGTTATTTAAGCTTATAAAAGCCCGACTTTATTATTCGTATCGTTTACGTTTAATTTAAATTAAGATGAAATCTCAAGTCCCGGGATTGCGGAAAATGATGGAGGTACAGAATAATGCTAATTTCGACTGCTGTGCGAAAAGAAAAGTAGGAATCGGGAAAAGAGCAAAATTCATTTAGGTAAAAACACGGCTCTGCCACTCGAAAACTTTCTTGTTACACATTACATATATATATATATATAATATATTTTAACGTGCATTTTGAAATTACTTTTCCGAGCTTCTTTAACATTAGGGAAATGCTTCGTTGATCCGAACGCAGGGAATTTCAATTGGACACAATTACAATTAATATTCCCCGTTCGTCAATAACATTATTCGGTGAAAAACAAAAATACTTTCCCGGCATCAGTTGGACGTGAATTTTTACCGGCTATTTCAGCAGCCACAGTGTCTCATTGTGCCTGATTAAAATTCTTTTAACCGGGGTTTTTTTTTTTTTTTTTTTTTTTTTTACAGTATAAACAGGCAGAGTAAGCGAAAGCTTTTAATTTGAGCTTTCGAATGGATCGCGACAAGTGGAAAGCTCGTGCATTTAATTTAATCTCCTCAATTTTGCATCAAACGAAATTCATAAGAAATGCCCAGGAAGAAGAGAGCAAGGCATTAAGCTGAGAAGAGATTATAACGAAGTAATTTATATGTTTCGCGCGGAGGAGGATAAGGAAAAGCTTTTAACGCCACACAAGGTGGGTAGAGATAAAGAGGACCTGGGCGATACCGGGGGGGGGGGGAGGGGGTGAGAAAGGAAAGCTTTGAACTAGGGAAAAAAAAAAGCCCTTGCGAGAAGGAGCATCGGAAAAGAAATTCTTTTCGAAAATAAAGTTCGTTAAATCCGATCCTCCTGTGGGAGGCGGCATCAGAAAGCTGCGGAAACGCAGCGAAGCGCTGCGGAAGGCACTTTCGAGCTTGTCCGTCTCGGACGAAGGCAATGAGCGCTTGAATGGTAAATGTTCAAGTGGGATACTTATCAGAAGCCGAGACAAATAACTCGAAATTTGGACCGCAATTTAGTCCCGGCGGAAAGAAAAAGGTATTCGCGCACCTTTGCCGTCAGGTTTTTTTCCTTCCTTTTCCTCCGTCCGGATGGGCCTTACTTCCTGCGGCATCAAAAGGGAACGCGAACATTGTCGCAGCCGAAGCAAATAAATAAATAAATTATCTGCCGCGCGATGGAAATACCTGCACGGTAACGCTTCGGCTTTCGATTTATCATCGTCAGCTTTTTTTCACTCTCCGCGATGAGAATCCAAAAAGCTTCCCTGATGAAAAAAAGCATCGGGGAAGGATCCCGCACAACGTCAAGCGACGGGAATTTGCTTGGAGAACATATTCCGAGATTAAAGGGAAATTTTCCAATATCCACGATTTCAAAACTGTTTAAATCGAATTTGTATGTATGCATTCGGCAGCGGGACAGGTACTGCGCATACATCTTGAATCGCATTTTGCACGTTCCGATTAGGGAACCGTCAAAAAAGTTCGCAACCGTGCAAATTCGAATTGCGCACCTCCTCGTCCAAACTCGTGAATATTCTCAACGTTTTGCTGAGGAAAACCTCCCCCTCGCCCCCCCCCCGCGCTGGGGAACATCTCGCATTGTGTTTAAGGCACGGGCTTCGACGCTTTTCTTGATCCGACCCAAAAAGAAAAGGAAAAAAAAAAAAAAACCTGAAATTTTTTATCTCAGCTCCCTGAATGGACAAGGAAAATTTTATGGGCATAAGCCAATAAAATTTCCAGAATGAAATTACCCATAACATCGTCAAATTTTTAGCATAAACCTGGAGTTTTGAAAATTTTACGACGCATTATGCGAAATGACACGAAGTGAAACTTTTTAACTTATCATGAGGCTTTCAGATTTTTCCTTAAAATTTTTCTTTTTTCCGGCATCCGGAGGGAAAAGTTATTTTTCACATTCCACCTAATTCTTCATTTTAAAAGTAATATAATCGGGATCCCATCACATGATGATTCAGGCACGTCTCAGTGTAGAAAGTTATTTTTGCAAAGAGCGAAAATAAATGTATGTAGGCCGCAGCATAAAAATACAATAATAATGATAACAGAAATTATTCTTGAATTTTTTTATTTTATTTTATTACCTGTGCTAAAATGTACTTTCAAACTAAAATAAAAAAAATCGAATACAAGAGTTAAACAAAAAAAAAAAAAAACATAAATTAATAAATGTAGGATGTCGGCTCCATTAATGTTAAAAGTTTTGAAAAACAACAGTGCATCCATGCTGAGATTTCAAAATAGGTCGTTAAAACCATTAAGGACTATGTAACAGAGGAATAACGGAGTGCTGAATGACAGGCGTTGCCTGTTTAGGAAAGAAAAAAATAAAAAGAGGTGTTAGCAGCAGAAAAATATCAACGGTGCAGATAATTTCCATCGATGGATCAATCGTTTTTAATCTTAACTTGAATGTCGTTCGCGTACATTGTAATTTTATAAAATTGTCCCGAGAAAGGAAATTGAGGCAGTCAGCAACTATCTTTTAGCATTTTCCGGCTCCGATCAAAACGCCCGACGTCTTAAATTATGGCCATCTCGAGCCATCAGCACTTTTCACTTAGGTTTCCCCGAGCCTTGGATCGCGTCTCATACGGCAACCCGCGATTCTTCCATTCGTGACTGCGGGTCAAATGTCGCGAAAGACGGTTCCGATCAATGGAAGAGAATTTTGAAAATTAAGCGGAAAAGCGAATCGAATTCCTGTCGCAGAGGCTCTCAGACTTGTGAGAGCGATCGAGTGTTGCTTGAGGGATGGGTTGCAAGCTCTCCGACAGCAAAAAAAAAAAAAAGAGCGAAAACTGGAACGGAGGCGAAAAGGCGAAAGCTTTCAACTCGCAAAATCCTTAATCAAATTGAATATATTCATGCGAGGCGCAAGGCCCGAGCTTCCGGAGTAAGATGAGGGAAGAAGAATAAAATTGCAAAAATGGTTTGGGAAAATTAAACTTTTCAATTTTCGAAAAGAGTAGAAGGTTTAAGGTTTTACGCTCCTTCGACCCTTTCCAGCTACTTCGACTATGCACGAAGAGATATCAATGGAACTGTGAACGAGACCATTGTTGCGGTTTCACCATAAATGTTTTATTTAATTAATGTTAAAACAGAACGAGGAGAACGAGAGGGGGCTGGAGAAACGGAAGGAAGTGAAGAGAGGAAGTATGAGCTCAGAAATCTTCTTGCCGGGAAACTGCTTCCACGTCTGCTACATGATGAATCCGCCGGCACGCCTGATCCCACCTCAGCCAGCCCATAAATAATGTACAAAATTGGTTGTCTCGTGTTAGGCAATGGGAATATTTTTTCCAATTACGCTAGCAGGGAAAATTAATTGCGTGCCCCGACAGGAATCGGTTATAATTTTTTCCAGGTAGGGCTGCGGTTCTTTGTGGTTCTTCTGGGACACGTTTCGGTCTGATGTGAAAACCGAGGAAAGGACCTCCGGAATTTCTCCCGATTCAACCTGTTTCACGTATGGAAAGACATTTGAGGGAATTCTGAGAGCACTGGAACCGGAGATGATGATGATGATCGTCGGGTCAACATTGGTAACCTGCGAAAATACCATTCTGGGTCCAGAAATTCGTTTTGAATGCTTTTCCTTCGGTTTCACCTAATTTTATTTCCATTTTTTTTTTTCCTTTTTTCCTTTTGGGATTTTAAATCTTTCTTACCTCAACATTCATTCAATTCCGAATTTTAAATCTGAATCGAACTCAGTTTCGAAACTTATTTATTATACCATCCGAGCATTTCTGAACCTTTCAGCATTTGGAGCTTTTTACGTTATTTCCGTTCACATTTTTTCAAAAGGTCCTCCCGAGGATGCAAGCGCCCCCAATTTCTGCACCATCTTCCAGGATTTATATAGTGGTTCGAGCCGACCGGAAGATCTAGAACTGGACGTATTAATTTTGTTCTTTGGCAAGGGAAAATTTGATACCATCTCCCCGAATAAAAATTCGCAACAGGAAGGTTCATGCTTTGATTATCGGACGGCAACAAAACTACGTTCTTCAATCTTGGTATATGATGATTTCCTCGATTAAGGAAACTTTAAATTCAACGAACGTTCATACGTTCGGCATCCTCCAGCAGCCCCACTCTCTCAATTGCTTTCCAGTGCATTGCTCATTTACCCGCATTCTCAGGTCAATGGTAAAAATATAACCGGGAATGGAAGAAAAAAAAAGGAAAATAACGGTAATTACTCCATGAATAAGTAATAGGACTGATTTCAATCGCATTTCTGGTTAGCGTGACTGCATAAAGACTGATCAGATAGAATATTTATAGATTTCTGATGTTTGCGAGGCGAAAATGAAGTTTGAATACGGATCGAATTTAAAACCGGCCCTTGGGAATGTTAACTGCCGCAAATTCGCTCGTTTACGATCACAGTTTGCCACCGAAATCTCCCGGTGATATTCCTGCATCAATATTGTTTTTTTTTTTGAAAAAAAAAAAAAACCTTCTGTAGAGAAACCATTGATTAATGCTGCAGAGTGACCAAAATTGTCTTTCGTATAAGCATATAATGTTTCAAAACACGAGCCCCGCCGATAAAAAACATGGATTTCAAAAGTTCATATCTGCAGATTTGATGCTCTGGACGCATTCCCTTAAAATGTCTTTTATTTTTAAAATGTCCCGAAACAAAAAATCAAATTATCTGTTATTGAGCGATCATTTCGTTTTTAAAACGTCTCCCTAAAATCGCTGACAATTTATTGACAGAAAATAAGCTAATTAGTGAAATAAGCGGCGAAAAATTTAAACGTAAGCCGTTAAATATCTCAATAAAAAAAAAAAGTATATATATATATATATGTATATAATGGATTTTCAGAATTAATGTCTCGTGTATCGCAATGCATTTTGATTTCAAACGTCGCTGAAATACAAATATTTCAGAGTCGCGCTAAGAAATTTCTGACGAAGATTGAAGCGATCAAACTTGCATTTCGGATTTCATTCGGCCGATGTGTTTCCCGCACCATTTTGCGCCCCGAAACGATGCTGCTGGAGCCCTCAGCAAAAAAAAACCTGTTCCTCTCTCGAGGCGCCGGCCCGGTGTACTTCTTCAGCTAAAACGAAATCTGCGAAAGATCGTACAATCCGCTATCCCGCAGGCAAATGCCGGTCAATTGGATTTTTACACTTGCTCGCTGACGCCAACCCGTTCAAAAGCGAACGCCAATTGCCAACTTTTCCGCATCAATCTCCCTTTATTCGGTTATTTTTCCGCTAAACAATTCGAAATCCAATTAGCCGATATTATTTTTTAATATTCCCCGCCGTTGCCCTAACCGGCTGAGGCCACGGCGTTCCCGCGCTGCCCCCGAGGCGCGGGGTCGGAATGCCTTGATTTGGTGGTTGCAAACGCACCCCCTCGCGCGGCCCAAGCAGGGGATGACACGCGCGGGTTTCAATACTTGTAATGAAATTATTTAATTGATAACCTGAGTAAACAATGGCGATCAATTTCGTCTCGGCGATTTTGACGGATCCGCTGCTTGTTGAATTTACACTCGAACGGGTGAGATGGAGGATCACTCACGTTAATGCTGCTCCTTCAAACACTGCGCGGGGCGGACCGGTAAACACCATCATACTGCTGCGGAAAAGCTCTTTTTTTTTTTTTGCAAAAATAAAAATTTTCCTTAACTCTAACGAAACATCATATCATGATCCTGGAAAGATAAAAAAAAAAAAAAAAAATTTTTTACCTGTTTAAAAATTCTCAACAATTCATCAGCTTGGGATTAAACATTTTTGTATAGCAAACATAAGCGCCTCGCTTCCATTTATTTTTAATAAGTTTCCATCCAAAGGGTGCACATGGTTATGGTCCTTCTCCAAATGCATAACTTCTCCTTTATTTTTGAATTTTATGAAAAAATTAAAACGAGAAATAGTTATTTGAAAGCTATCAGGCTCTGGAGAAAAAAAAAAAAAAAACGTTTTCCCTGGCACTTTTTAATGTTCACTGGCCGCGGTTTCTGAATCACAAAAATCTTCCTATACATTTTCATTTATAAATGAAATTAACATTCCATTTCCTTACACATATAACAATATTTGATGAATGAACATCGGGCGCCGCAGTCTCTGATCTTAATTAATTTTAAGTAATAAATATAATTTGAACGATATTTCCATATCCTATTGATCTATTCATTCTAAAAGTTCGCATGTTGCTGTGGAAAATGAATGATGTGTCATTGTAAAAAAAAAAAAAAATATCTAGGTTGAAGTTTTTCGTCAATAACAAATGCAAGTAATTCCCCGATTCCAGAGGTACGAAATAAGCTCTTGGCCTGCAAAAAGCAACAGTTGGTTTAAAAATTTTCTCAGCGCCTTAAAAAAAAAATTTTTCCAGCAGCACCCCCTTTCCCCCCCCGTATATTTGCACTCGTCCAGGGCAGTACTTACTCCTATTTGTTTCTCATTAAAACGGCTTCAGATTTAGATTTCTATAGCTGGAGTCTCCTTCGGTCTGCTGTTTGGAAAACCGTGAAGTTTTCCCCTGATAATGGAGCTCTACATCATAAAAAGTTATTCCATATCTGTCGTATTTCGTTGAATCATTAATCTTTCCTCCATTTTCTTCAATATTTCATCATTCTCAAATTGCTTCTGATATTTCAAAAGTGATGCAAATTCTATTGGCAGTTTATTACGAATGCACATTTCATAAGCCCTTTAGTCATAATATTTTAGCGGCATTCTGAGACCATGAGAACAGACTATTCTGGGGATCGCACGGCGTTGTTTTCCTTTCGGTGAAAATTCCAGATCGTCTCAGGGTGTCGTCTGCAGCAGCGGAATCGAGAAATGGGAGTTTTTTCCATTTACAAAAAAAAAAATTTTTTGAGGCGAAACTTTCCTTTTGCTTTTGCCATTTATAAAGACTGACAAGTTTTTGCTTGAATTAGTAATGAGTAAAAATCACAACGGCAGCCCTGCATAAAGTACAAAGAAATTAATCTCTTTCATAAATAAAGATATATTATTGCATTAATAACGATCCAAAACCATCGTCTGACATGCGACAAAACGGAGAAATAAACAAGGTTCTTCCTCCGCATACTTTTTTCGCTAACATAAATTTGCCTCATTATTCAAATATCGGAAAACTATGCTGTTTAGGTGTAATTTCAGTTAGCTTCTTTTATAATAAAAAAAAATATTTATTTTGGTATGGTCGTTATCAGCATTCTATGTAAACTCCTCGCGGGTTCTAAGATAATAAGATCTCTGTTTGTTTCGCATAAACTACGGGGTTTTTATGGTTAACTATATTAATTGCTCATTTAAAGGGGTCAGTTAAATGAAAAAAAAAAAAAAACTGAGATTTTTGGACAAATTAATTTTAAGGACTTTATACATAAGTTTGATTTGCGATACATTGCAGGAACGCAAAGCAATTCCGCGACGGCATAACACTCTTGTGGAATGCTTAATAAGGCAGAATCACATTAAAAACGGCAAACTTCTTTGGCAACGATTGATTTTGACTATGTCAAACTGAAAGAAATGTCTCGTGAGTTTTCTTCCAATAAAAATCGTGGCTTGCGTTAATGTATTCAACTTTGAATTTCCAATATTTTTTCAGATAAATTTACATTGGCATTTGTTGAACCTTGTAATTTCAATATTCATTTACGCGGAGAGGAAGGGACAATTGCCTCAAGACAATGTCACATTATTAAACGCCGAATTTGCTCCGAATCAGATTGACTATTCCGATTCGGTTAAATGGCCGGATAAGCGGGCAAATTTTCCGATCTTATTCAAAAATCTAAAGGGCGAGAGCACTTTCAAGAAAAATAAAAAAAAAAAAAAAAGGCTCCTTTATTTAAATAATGACCGGCCATTGTACATGGTAGCTTTCGGTCATCGTAGCTGCTCTCGCAAAATATTCTCCCATTAGCATAATTTTTTATCCGGACCTATGGGAAAAGGAAACTTTTCCGAGACTCGAATTTCTTGAACCATTCAGGAAAGGACCCGGAAAAGTTTTGATAAATGCGACCCACATCAACACTTTCGAGGGGCTTCTTCGCGTTTCCCACATGTGATACATTATTAACCTCATTATCATGAGCCATAAACTTATTCATCAAGTTTCTTTATCCTCAACTTTTCTCCACGGTTGGAGGAATCCGTTTGCCCCATCTCGTCTCAGACGTATTAAAATTTTTATTTTTGATTTTGCCCCATTATCAAAATTTTCGATCCGCTAAAACGCAATTGAAGGTTCACGTTTCAAAAATTGCTTTCTGATATGCGACCAGGAAAAAAAAAAAAAAAAAAAAAAATGCGTTTGTGCCGTATAATTTGCTATTTACATCATAAACACAATAACCTTTTCGGATCTATCTATTTTACAACCAAAAACAATGATAATATCTATCGGTAAACTTTGATGAAAGCATACTCTCGCTTCGGGAAAATGATTTTTTTTTTTTTTTTGAATACTGCAGAATCAATCGTCCTAGCTGTTCGAAAAATTAAAAAATAATTTGGCGATCAGTCGTCACCGGTTTCAAAATGATCGGGAAATATAACAGTTTGAAAAGCTTTTTACGGCTCTGAATAAAAAGCAGAGGTCATGTTTCGGGATTGAGAGGTTGAATTTTATTTGGCATTAAAAAAAAATAAATAACGGACGGAAAAACGGCCTCCTTATTTTAAAGTGTGCACATTCCAGCTATGTCAAGGCACGCTTGATAACTATCAAAATGTAAATAAAACATTTATCAAAAAAATGCAAAAGCAAATCAATCAAATGCGAAAGGTAACTCCGAAGGAGCGGTTCCGCACGTTCAGGCGTTCCTGTGACTTTTTCGACTTATGGGCGTTCGAGTTTTTTTTTTTTTTTTTTCTTTTATTCTTCTCTGGCGTCAGCCAAACGAAAGAACGCACCGAGGACCTAACAATCCGCAAAGGGGGTAATCGAAAATGGGAGGGATTTGCGCGGGTAGCCACAGCACAATCGTCAAATGGAAACTAATTAGTTTCAGACCAGGGTTTATCAACTGGGTGGCCCATAAAACGATGATCGCTCACGGATTACTTCCAGAAGTACGTTCTCCAATCAAATATTCAATTCGGGTTGTAAAATGGATGTAGGTAATTTTGAACTAAAGAAAAACAACAATAAAAGTCACATTAAGCAGGAAGACATGCATTATGTGATGCATAAATTATTATTTTGTCTTAATGTTATAATAATTTTTCATTAAGATTCATTTTCATGTTTGTTTAATATTTCACATTTTTATATTTTTTCTAGAATGATGCATTATTATTCATAATAAACGACTTAAATATTTTTTCATTTAATTTTTTTTTTCACCCGTATTAAACGCTTCTTGCTTGATTATTAAAATTAGATATTGAACGCGGCCCGCGGCCTCAGAAAAAAAGAAAAAAAAATTTTCCGATCCCCGTGTTTGGGGTTTTTGTTCATATAAAATATTATAGTCAGGCGGGGATTTCAAATGGGAAATTCGAAAAGTGTGAAAATTGCTTCGTTTGATTTTGAAATCATCCCCAACGTTAGAACATTCGAAAGTTTTCGAACAATAAACGATAACTACCTTAAAAATCGCAAAATTTGTCTGGCCACTTGAAATTTGCCCTAAGGCGATGCGGTCGGCGCTCCCAAAGGTGAAGGTTCGTAGAGAATATCTACGACAATCGCTCGTCAGATGCAGGAAAAAAAAAAAAAAAAAAAAAAAAGAATAAGTAAGCGGACGGAGAGGTTCAAGCCCAAAGATGAGGTGCAATTTTCCGCAGATGCTGAAGGAAGGTATTGCATTGGTCACTGGGAAAAAAAATGAAACGAACTTTTGATTTTTTAACCTAACCTGAGCGGGCAGCACGGAAATCGAACATATGAACAAACGCAGGCACCAAGACTTTGTTATTCACGATTGGAAGCTGCGGCGCTTATGATGTTGCTCAGTTTTGAAAAAGACCGAAAGATCACCAATTTCCATTAAATCCAGATATGTTTTCTACCTTTGCACCGGGAGAAGCCGAAATGATGTTATCGTACGCCATCGCGTTAGCGAATCGCGTAAATATAACATTGCTTTCGTCCGACCGTGCACGTCTTCAGAATCCTTTAATCGCGAATATATACATGTATATTTGCCCTGCTCACGTTCGGTTGCCTTTGAAACGCGCCCGGGAACCTTTTTTCTCCCCAACGCATCCCCCTCAGTTTTTAAGGCATCGACCTCGTTGAGTGAGGGCATGGTTTGAAATTTGTACGGGGATGGTCCAAGCGTCAATTCTAAATGATCGCGTTTTGCATTTCGAACCCTTTATATCGCTTCGGACACTCCTTTCCTCTCACTCTGCGGTCCCCAATATGCTGAAACTCTTGCTAACTTCCGAGAGGGCTTTTAGTGCACAAGTCAAATCCGCTTCTTTATGATCCTGCGTCAAATTTCAACCCCGGCAACGTTTCAATATAAATCGATCGGTCTCGCATCACCGTCGTGTTCTTTTTGTCGAAAAAATAAAGTTTGCGTTAATGTGCGTACGCTTAATTTCTATGGAAGCTTTCCCCCCCCTCCCCCCTCCGATTTTCGATATATGTACACATATATATATATAAATAATGCCTGAGAAAAAAATATTTACCTAGCTGTTTCGAAAAAAGTAAAGCAATGTTTTTAAAAACGCAAAAATATCTGTTTTCTTCTTCCCCATCATGCTAAATTATCTAATTATTCATGAAGGATAATTAGCGAATATAATTAAAATGCTCAAATTAATTTAAATATAATTTTGAAGATATGCTAACGCCGCTAAGAAATAACTTTCTTATTCCTGCAATATAGAAAGCATCTAATACTGTACATTAATAACCTTTTTCATGACGTTATCAATGAAGTGAAAGGTTATAATTGAAACCGAACGGCAATTTTCGGGTTTTCGTTGCCACCCCGAAATTAACATTTGAAAAAGAGGAATTCAAAACGTTGGGTTTCTTAAGTAATTTATAAAGAATGGTCCTTTCACGATGTTTTTCTGGTGCATGGTTTGAAATATAAATAATAGAAATTAAGTTTAGTTTTCCCGGGACGACAAGACGCCATAACTGTGGTCTTTCTTCTCACACCTCCCTCTCTCTTCCAGTTCATAAATCAAAGGCGCTGTCCAAAAGGAAAAAAAACACAATAAATGTCGCATGATTTAATGTTATTGGCCTGGACCGTCGTCCTCGAATTCTTTCCATCGTGACGACATGGCGAACGAGCTTTGGCAACCGGACCTTTCGCTGATTTTATTTACGGCTGACGAAGCTCCGTCGTCTGTGTCCGATCCTCATTTGCTCCCGGACGCAGGGAGCTTCTCCAGAACAGAACGACGTCGAGACCGCACCAACCGGGAACGGCCCGCCGCCGACTGAGGATGCCTGGGGATGCAAACTCTCCGCCCTCGGCAGCAAGTCCGGAGACCGTCTCCGAAGATCGAAACTTGAGTGCACCAAAAAAGGCGAAGGTTTTTCGGCGGATTAAGGGAACCTGCGGTTCGAGACGGAAGCGGCGGAGCGATTTTCCCCCTGGGAGGGGGGGGGGAGGGGGGGGTTTCGTCCGGGACTACCGCGGCAGGCCGGGAAGCAAAAATACATAAAGGGAAATGGTAAATTGTTCCTGCTGCCGCTTCGTCGCCACTAACCGGTCTGTCGCGGAAAAAAAGGCGGGGGCGAGGAAATGCGCGGGGAACCCGCATTTGATGCGGAAAATTTTCTCCGTCGCCCGCACTCCTTGGCCACGATCCTCGTTTCACCGCCGGGCCGAACCTGAAAATGCGCGGATAAAATTCCGCGACTGGATCGTCCTCCTACATGTCGTCGCACAATTTTTACTGCTCAAAACTAAAGCCAGCGGCTATAATTCTCTTTTTCTATCGAAATTAAATTTTCCAAACATATATGCTTGAGTCACCTTATCATAAAATGTATCTTACAGTACTGTATTTCACATGCTGCATAATTTGTACTTCAGTTGTAATAACTTTTTTTTTTTTTTTTTTTTTTTACTGTAATTTCTAAAACAATCTTGTTGTTATAAATTGAGATGCATTTGTATGAATATTTTTGTTTCACCGTATTATATCTTTCTCTCCGTATCCAATTTTCCAGCTCCGCACGTATTGTAATCTGATAATTTATATTTTAATACTAATTTTTAATTTATTTTCAGCCGTATTTACTCGAGCTTTCTCAATATAAAAGATTTTGCATCGCTTAATACTTACATAGCAATTTCCCAGTTGGATTAAGTTTTAATAAGAATATATTGAGGCAATTTCTTGTTAATATCTTTGAGCTCCTTTTATCTATTATGAAAAAAACTACGAAGTTTTTCAGGGTTTTCAAAATGCGAGGCATCTTTTCGAGTTTCATCATTATAATAATTACGAATCGCCGAATAAAAAAAACGGGAATTAGATAAAAACATGATGAAAAGCGCTTGAAAGAATGCAAAAGCAATGCTTATATATCACTCTGTACCAGTTAGTCTTGGTGGGTAAAATCATTTCGGAAAAAAAAAAAAAAAATTTCACTTGAATCCACATCATCCTTAAATTTCAATTAGACAATTCGAAAATCTTTCACGACACTGAGCTGACACCCGAACCTGGCCGGAAAATAATTGCTTTAGGTGACTGCCATCTCTTCACTAATATCTCTGCGTATGCCCCCTGCGTAAATATTGACGAGGAGATGTTCCAGTACTTTATTTTTTATTTATTTTTTTTTTTTTTTTTTTTTTTTACGCGATGCACAGCCACTTATTAATTGTATGTCCACTAAAAGATAGTTTACACCCTTTTGTTGGTAGAGCAGATTTGCTGCAATTGAAACATTATCAAAAGCACGAGATTAACGTACTTTTGCCATGGTTTTCGTTTTAGGACACAAAGGGCAGCCGAGCAACATCGCCAAGGATCCAGCAACCAAAGCAGGACACCAGCCGTAAGCCTGAATTTCAAATTCTTTTTTTTTTTTTGTTTTTTCTCCAACTTCCGTGACTCAGGATGAATGAAAAACTGTCAGGGCCGGAAGCATCCCCAAAACCTCTTCCGGAAAACCTTTTGCGAATAGTTTGCGAGGAAGTTTCTTTGTCACCTAAGAATTCCTCTCTGCGTAGGAATTTTCCGAATGCCTTTCCGGAATACGGGAAAGGGCGGCCTTTTAGTCGATGCGGTCGAGTTAAGAATTTTTTTTTTTTTTTTTTTTGTATCTGTCACCGTTGAATAGCGATTGGGCGAAATAAGGCACAGGAAGCTGCCGTTGAAGTCATTTCGACCCGAAAGGATCAGCTACCTGCAGGTATTCGGTCCGCTTTTGCGCATTTTCGGTCCGTGATCGGGAGGCTGTTTTCCGAGCGCGAGGAGGATCGTTGTCTTCCCGTCGTTTCACGAGGAAAATTTCTTTTCCGAACGCGGAATAAAGATCCCAACGGAGAACCGACAACAGCGGAGTGGGTGGAGGGGCCGCGAAATTTTCGACCGGGTCCAAATCGCGGGACAAGGTTTTCGGGTACGGAACCTGGAGTCAGCAGCCACATGAAAACGCTTTCTTATTAGACGTTCTGCCTTTTTTTTCTTTTTTTTTCCTTTATTATTAATGGCGCGAGAAGATAATTTGCATAATTTAAGCAAAAGATTTAGGAATTCATTTTGCTTGGGAGTGCGTCGATCCCTGAAGTTCTTCCCGGGGACAGTCAGCCTCGCCATTTTTCATTTCGGATAATGTAATTATGAATCTTTTTTAAAGAGGGGAAAAGGAAAAAAAAAATAAATAAATTCACTTAGAAGTTAACGAGAATGATTTTCCATAAGAAAGAAAGGCTCGAGCAACTGAAGAAAATCAGATTTTAGGGTCGAAAAGGAAAAATTTCCATACTCAAGTGTCCTCAAGTATTGACGACAAGTTCAAAAGATGGGATCAAACCTGAAATGTAAGTGAGTTTCTGTAAATGATTGTATTAATACGTGCTTTTGGTGAGGTTCAAAAAAAAAAAATAAATTATCTAATGTAAACGGATATATCACTTCGAAAATTTTTCAATTAAGTTAATCCCCCAAATATTGCTTGCTGATGTCGGAATATTAACTCCTTTATCTAAATCTTTATAAAAAGTTAACTTTCAGTTTTCTGAATTACAACTTTATTATTTTAGCCGAAGATGCTACTGAGAATTTAATTAAGTTCAACAAATTTCTTTTGGTTATAACTGATAAATTACATCTTAAAGCCGACTATAAACATTAATATTTTTCATATTAACAAACTTCGTTTTACTTGAGGATTGTATAAAAAAAAAAAAAAAAAAAAAAAAAAAGAAAAAAAAAGTAAATTGTTGCGGTTGATAAGAAAAGCCATTTCAATATTTTAAATTTTATTAAATTATTCGCAGCTTTTACGTTACAAACATCCTAACTCGGATCAAACCGCGATACATTGCTGATTGACTAATGAAAGCAGCGCTTTGTGAAGCTGATCTCGGAGCATTTTCACAAACGAGATCCTTTAACCGGAGATGAACGGGAGGGAAAACTGCTTAAATTTCTGATTAAAATTGATAAAATAAGTGCACGCCCCGTTTCGGGGCGTCCAGGGTGCGTGAGGGCCCTTCGCACAAGGGCCTTTGTAGAGACCTGCGATGGAAGCTGACCGGAGATTCCAAAACTTGCTCTGGAGCAATGGTCCTCGAACAACGTCTTATGTCACCCACACGAAAATAATTACACTCCCGATCGGGGGGGGCTTCTCCAGAAGAACTGCTCGCTGGAGAAAATTTCACCGACCATCCTTCTGGATTGTTTTCATTCTTTTTTAACTTTTTCGGGCTTTATTTTTTTTTTTTTTGTTTAAATAGCCGGAGACTTTTTTTTTTTTTTTTTTATGCTCGACATAAGGTATGAAAAGACCGAGAGGAAAGCTTTATTACTAATTTCTACTTAATAAAAATGAAAATGGAAGTACGCATTTTAATTAACTCGTGAATATTAAAAGCTCCCATCGTCGCAAGCTTTCGTCCCTTCCTCTCCGGCCGTTCGTCGATGTCAGAAAAAAGTGAAATGTCAGAAAATTTCCTTAATTAAATCGCTATAAATTTCATCCGGATTTAACCGAAATAACGACAAACCGCACATAATAAAAAGGATGCGGATCCTGGCACTTTGGAATGGTTCGGAACCTTAAAACCGAGGACTTGCCCTCCTTTTCTTTTTTTTTTTTTTCCCTCCATCCCCGATTCCAACTGCATCCACTTCGCTTTGGTGTGCACACCTCACAAAAGGAAGTTTCCGGCGATGGTTCCTTCCTTCCGTTTGAGCGCGATCGGAAGCGGCAATAATCGTGGCAGGAAAGGGGAAAAAAAAAAAAACTGGAGGAAAAAAGGAAAAAGTAACGTATGCATGATCGTTTATGAATAATTCATACAATATTCTTTATAAGAATGAAATATTTTTCTTTGTTTTTCTTCATCGTGAAATAATGCTGCGGGTCAGGCCTGGATTTTTTTTTTTTTTTTCCTTCTGGCAGTCATTTTAGACCTTCTGCATTATTTAGAGAGTCACCCAAGACTTAGACGCGGAATGATGGCATCCTTTAGAAGGATGCAGAATCTCATATTCCATTTCTCTTTCTTATTTATGCATAAGGCTGAAAATTTTGCCGAGGACTAATCAACATGGGCAGTCTTCAAAATGAATACAATATTTTCGGATAAAAGCAAAAATAAATTTAAAATTATATAATCGTAATAAATAGACTGTTGCGGTTGCATTTTATTATCCTCACTGAAAGAATTATTTAAAAAAAAAAAAAAATCATCAAAAAAACCTAATAATAAGGTATCGTATCGTGTATGAATATGCATTGAGATTATAATCCCGATGGGGATTGATTAAGCTTATTGAAAAGCTTAACTTTACATGCTTTTTGTAATTTAAACTTGAAATATAAAACGGGGATTACATTAATCTGATTTCAATGAAGTACTATCAAAACCCATTTGAAATATATTACGCGTACCAGAATCGAACTTGGCGGATTTTTTTTTTTTTTTTCCTTTTTCAGTGACAGCAAAACCGATACACTTCTGTAAGGACAGTGCAGTTTTTCTCTGATGGCTTGCCAACACATGAACGAAACAGGAAGGCTGCCGATGAACATGATTCGAATCCATAAATCGTGAAAGTTTTCGAACGTTTCAAATGAACACGTTCGACCGCTGCTAGAAATTCAAATGGATATGCTTTAAATGCAAAAGTTATTTTTTTTTTTTTTTGGATTAATTTGCCTTAAAAAGAAAATAATTAATAATAATTAACGTTTCGCCTATTATTAAGGAGCAGTCTCTGCGCGTGCGGATAAATCGAATGTTATTTTCGACAAAAAAAAAAAAAAAAATAAAATAGGCAGTAAAATTTTATGGAGGCTTTTCATATTCGTTTGATAAAGTTTATGTAAATAAAAAGCTTTATTATATTACGATGGAAAGGAAAAGGGCCGGAAAATTATAAAAAGAATTCTGCGCGACAATTAAAGCTTAACTTTAAGTAAGTAATATACTGCCCTTTGAAGAAATTTATTTATGTCACGAGAGCGGATTCTTTGCTTGAACTTTTACGGTCCCGAAAGATGTTGCAGCCCGATTTGGAAGGATGTCGAACAACCGTGAATAAGACAAAAGTATTTTCCGCCGAGCCTCTCGTGAAACTACCCCCAAAATACCCATAAACAAAAGCATTCATAAAGCAATGCCTTCTTCAATCAGGGTTATTCATTAAATATTGCCTCGCTTGAAACTTCTTTGATCCTTAAATTGCTCAGTGGGTTTTTAACTTTGAAAAGAGCAAAATTGCTTCTTCTCTTTTTGCGGAATTTTTATTTTTTATTTTTTTTCATAAAATACATCCGGAGAGGGTATAAAAATTGGGGATGGAAACCCGAAATCAGCAATTTGCCGCGCGTAAAAGGGTGTGTTGCTTCCTTTGTATCAAGATATTCAACTGAATTATTGCGATAACATGAATCGTGTGCGCCGTTGTTTCCATTAATACCTAATATTCTTTGTCAGTTTCGTTTTTATTTCAACCTTTTTTTTTTTTTTTTCTTCGCGACGACGCTCGCTTTCGAAAATTGAGTTTTTACAATTTTTTCCTCGACGCTATCAGCTCCCGATCGCATGGAAAAGCCGCCTTGGTTTTTCATTTGCCGTGAATGCGTCCACCGCTGACCGCGTGGAAAGCTGAATTCGGTTGCAAAACGCGATGAAGCCGGGGAAAAACCGGGTTCGCGTCCGATTGTGCGATGATCTCACCAAATGAAATTCCGATACTCGATGCGATGGCTGGACGGAAACCTCCCGAACCCGATTTTCCGTGCAAAGACTCAAATCGGAGGATTTTGGGGGTTGGAACCCAAATGAAAGGCGGGGTGTTCGAAATAAAAGAGAAATTTTTGCAGAAATTCCCTGACGGAGCTCAAGGGGATTAGGTTAATTGTTCCCCACGTCATTCGACTGTATTTAATGTAAGGAACACCTTTTGCCAAGCATCCTTTGACCGTGTACCTGTCACGTATCGGAACCTCCCTCGCGGACCGAGAATAAAAAAAAAAACTCATGAAATTACAGCAGAATGCGCCGCATAAAACATGCCCTTACGTTTTTTTTTTTTTGCCTTCATATCTCATATATCTAAATTGTCTACGGTCCATTAAAGTAACTTCTTTCCTTTCTGGTGAATGCCATTCAGGTCGTTTCGAAAAGCTACTCCGAATGGTCATTACATTTTTACGGGCCGAGGATTTCATGAGATATTTTTTTTTTGGGGGCTTTTTTTTTCTCTCCTCTTCCATTGTTCTAGAACCTCTACCC
>JAOWBB010006682.1:0-20149 GCA_028565995.1 Ricinus marginatus
TGTTGCCCCCCCGCCCCCACCGACGCAGAATGGCGCACAACAAAGTTGCCGCGATGTTAAAATTTCATCTTATCGGCCGGTAATCTGCAGCATCGAAAAATGGGGATGGAGCCCTCCCTTTTGTCCCGCTTCGCATGCCCTTCCGGCAGCGCCGAAAACCGAAAAATGTCCCAAATGTGAGCCTAAAATATTCAAACCGCTCACTTCTTATTAACCGAATTAAATTCCAGACAATTTGCTGCTGTACTTAACAGCACCAATTTCTAATTTAATTCATCGCAAACGCAATAGCTGCATGAGTTTCCACCTTACTGGAAAAACTGAATTCCAACCACAAACCGGAGGCAAACCCTGAAAATGAATGAGGTTGAGCTTCCGAAGAGATTTTTTTCGGGACCATAAAAAAAGCGAACTGATGCGCTGTGTTTATGGTCAGATAATAATCCAAGAGCTTTTCCACCGTTCGTAAAGCGCATTTTCCAAATTAATTTTTCTCTCAAAAGCGGGCGCCGCCATTACCGGCAGCATTATGGTTACGTCACGGAGGCCGCTCCTAATAAAATTCCTTTCAAGAAACTTTTTTTTAATACATAAAAATTTAGTCAAATACATATAAATATTCACGCAAGAAACAAAACTCGGTTCTCCAGCAAAATCACAGATTAATGCAGTCGGGATGCACAAGACACGGCTTGCTTAACATGGTCGAATGGCGAAGATTTTTTCGTCCCGGAAGGTTTAATTTTTGGCGGCGCTGCTCTTGAACGGCAGCCACATCATCCAAGGGGTGAATCAAAGTGATTTTGCGCAAAAGTTTTCCACCACCGTTTCGGAGCAAATGTCGCACTTGACTTCGCAGCACCATTTGAAGGTGCAGTTGCAATGGCGAGTCACGGTCCTCTTCTTTTTCTTCACGGCGTGGTTGCAGTCGCGACAGAGATGGCGACAGCTTCTCCGCTCCGATGCCGACACGCCCTCCCCACGCCTCCTGGAGCAAGTTCTGCCCAGTGTGCCAAGCCAGCCTGAAGATAAAGTCCGGGTACACGCATCACTCGATGCATTGCGACAATGTGATAACGACATTTTCAAATGCGACCGCAGTTGGTTGACCTACCTGTCGTGTTGTTCGGCAGGCAGTAATTCGGAGATTCCTGAAGGTAAACTAAATTTTCCCTGTCCATTTTCGGTATCTCCGACAGAGAATTCCCGGACACTGAATTGCCAACCACAACTTTTCCCTCCCCTTCTTCAAAGTCGATGCTGTAAGGAAAAACTTGACGAGTTAGCCGAGCGGATCGGAATACCTTGCTGTCGGATAAATTTTCAATGCGCGAACCGTCCTACCGCAAGGCTTTTTGGTATCGCTTTCTTAGCTGGTGCGCGACGTCCTTGAAAGAAACCATCTCCATCCAGCAGCTCTTCATCGAGCAACTCCCAGACATTCCGTGGCACTTGCAACGCTTCCGGAGCGACTTTCTGATTTCCTGGTACGAAAAAGGAGTTTCGGAAGTAAAGCAACGATCGCGGAATATTTCGATGGTCGAACCGCTCCTTCGGGCGACGACCACGTTTGCTACGGCCACGTACCTCTCTCCCTACGGCGTAGTTCTGAAGATTCGCGTAGGTAACGGCGTCCATTCCGGTCTCCGTGTCGTCCAGATACTTCTTGGATGCTTCCTCGCCGTGTGCGGTGTTGTCGCTGCAGCTTCCCCACATCCAACCTTGCTCAATTTCTGAAAAATCGAAACATTTTTTTACCACGGGGAAGGCGGCAAACGGCCTTTCGCATTTGAGAAGCGTGAAAGGTTGTCGCCTCACCATTGCCTTCGGCAAACCTTGCATCGCAGCCGCAGGATGACATTCTGCCCCTGGAACAGCTCCTCGTTATCACGTAGGCGATGGCGGCAGAGGTGATGGACAGAACGTACGCGAGTTCCTTCGTCGTCGGAGTGGTGAGACTTTTTCGGGAGAAGACCGTCTCGGGACAATTCCATCGATCCCATTTGAATTGTTCCTGGCAATTTTCTAGGGCCAGCTCGACGCCCGACGCTAGGTTCGCCTCGATATCAGGCGGAAGGGGCAACTGAAAGAGGAAGTCGAAATATCGTGATAATATCTGAATTCGACGGCTGCAGTGGATCTTGCTTAGGTTATATCACCGCACGAAATCATCCTCAGTGAATATGTCATCGATGTTAGAGGCGAAGCGGCCCATTTATAACGCTCCGTTTAATGGGGAACCTTAACAGACCTTTCCCATGAGACATCCGCAGGGTCCTCATTCGCAGTTTTTCAGAACATAATGGAAATTTATGGTGAACCTCTAAAGTTTCAGCACTTTTCCAAACGGTTGTTTGAACGTTGCATCCTCCGCCTTTCATAATGCCACAAATTTTTAATTTTTAAGTACTGAAATTCCCAACAGCGTGTCATCTGGCGTCGGATTTATCCAGTTTTTTCACTTTTTGACATGCAAATGCAGCCTCCGTTACAATATGCATTTTAAACCATTGACCCATATAAATAAACCTTATTACGTTTTGCCAGCGCAGCTAATAAGGTGGTGTTGTTGACAAACCTCTGATTAAATTAAAATAACAATTACATGTCGTTGTTATTTTAATTATTGTTATAAGTAGTTCGTAAGTGAAAAAGAAAAAATAATTATCCGTATGCTTAATGAATATTTATACTAGTAGCTATTCGTTATTTGTAATTTACATATTTATTTTTGAGAAAAAAAATTAATTTATTAGCTTTAAATTTTATCAAAATATCTAATCGTATTAATTTTATAACTTCATCTAACAATGCGGTTTTAAAAGCTTATATAATTCATTTTACTTTCTTATTTTTATTGTTAATAATTATTAAAAATCAAATATATGCAGAATAAATAATAAATTATTGTGCATATCAATGCGTATTTTCACGATTCTGGTTTTTGATGTATAAATATATATGTATGTATAAATGAAAAAAAATATTTAATTACAGTGGTATATTTTTCATTAAAAATAATACTCCAAATTTACACAAAAAATATAGTTTATCATTAGGATGTAAATGAATTTTCGCATCGAACACATGTATATTACGTAAAAAGAGAATTTAATAACACTCACATGTACTCCGCGAAAAACTGTATTAACATTTGTCGGCCACAGAGAGCTTGCATCATCGATATGAATTATTAAAATAGAGAAAATTGCTAAGTGTTTCACTTTTGCGGATAAATATAAAAAACTTTTGATTTTTACCGGTAAAAACATTTTCATTTATTATCAGTAAATAAGAAGAAGTGAAGGTGAAAACTGAGAGAAAGCCGAACGGATACCCCCCGATTTCAATGGAAAAAATGAATTCCTTTGACAGGGCTTAATCTCCGGTGGAATCCGCTGTGTTTTTTCTCTTCTTTTTATTTTATTTTTTTGAAAGAAAAATTTATTTTCCCCTTTTCATCGGTCAGGAAACCATCATAAAACAACCATTTCTTCATCGACAAAAGGATGAATGGAGAAGGTTGTCACATGCCGTGCCGGTAGGTCTAACCCTTAATTAACATTCAATAAAGTATCTTTTTTCGAAAGAAGGTGCTTATTCTCCTTTGTGTTCGGCAAAAAGGTGCCAAATCCAAGCGCCTTTTTTTTTTCTTCTTCTTCTTCTTCTCCTTTTTTCAGGACACTTTATAACGCCACCGATTTTTGGGAGATTGTTATTCAGGTATCTTTAGCGAAGCACTTTTCATTCTTTGGAACCATATTTCTTGCAAATCTCCGTGATTCATGTTAATGGAAGGAAAAAAAGAAGCGCCAGTCTCGAATTTTCTCACGCTCAGAAATCATTTCCTGAAATGAATTTAACAATGAGAGAGCCAAAAATTCCGTAAATTGACGGGGTTGCAAAGGCAGAGAAAAAGGGATGATGCATCCGAACACGCATCCCCTCTCGACTACCCATCCCCCACCCCGAAACGGCAGAAAAGGAAGCGCCCTTGCAGGATTCCGCAAACGGTTTTTGGAACAGAAAGAAAATCGGAAAATGGAAGAAAAATCCTGGTTTTTAACCGGTTACCGCTTTATTTAATGCCGGAGCGGAATAATTTTAATTAAAACTACCTCGGCAACCTCGGGCGGGATGTTGGAAAATTTTCCGAAGCCCGCGAAAAATTTTTCGCCGCGAAAATTGAGGATTTTTAATGTATTCCGGTGATTTTCGCACGGCAATAAGCCGCGATCCGAAAATGAGTTTCTCACTGATCGAGAGGGGTGTGTGCGGTGACGAGATTTCCCGATCTCGCTGATATGGAGAAAGAAAAGGGACAAAATCGTAGATCGTCGCTGGAGATCTTGCCCTTGGGTGACGTTCGCCGCAGGAGCTGCGGCACTTACCCGCGAGCGAATCGCTCGCCACCTTCTTGTGCAATTAACGCGCAGAGGCGTTCACTCGATGCTGCTGTTGCTTCGCGTGCGCGAACTTCTCCTCCGAGGACTCCTGCGAATCGTCCCAGGACCAAACGTTCATGTGGTGGCGGGAATCGCTCGGATCCCGGAGGCTGCCGTCCCCCGTCCGCCTCGCCCTTTTGCGTATCATGTCGTCGGAAACCGTTCTCAGATCGTACGCCCATCCGGCTTTGGCAAATAAATCTATGAAACCCGTCGTCAGATTTACTCTGTAATTCCCTAATTCGGCCGCTTTATAATCCCACGGAAAGACGTGGTGGTAGTTGTGCCATCCTTCTCCCAGAGTCAGCACTCCAACGGTTTTGTTCTCCGTTGGGCTTATATACCTGGGAAGAGATCACCAGTTTGTAACGGGCGCAATTTTAAATCGTGCTCGTTCGTTTATGATCGGTAAAGGAAGGTATTTATTTACTTGTCGAAAGGCTTCGTTCCCCAAATGTGAGCCGCGCTGTTGACCAGCCACGTGCCATTCACAACGAGTGCGTACCGAAAGATTGTTATGCACCAAGCATACCATCTATTTTCGTTCCAGAAATATATCGATACCAGTGTGGGTATTACGAAACACGTCAGCGGCATTACTATAACGTAAGTCCTAAAATGTTTGTTTTATATTAATATTAACATGCAGTTGCTGTCGTTCAACTTTTCTTAACTTGGAAGTAATCAGTGATCTCGAATCTGGATCACATAAAGAAAACTGAAAGCATTTATATCTTTAATGGAGAAATTTAAATTTAATATCGAATTTCATATGTAAACCTGTCACGAGGTTTTAAAAGCTTTTTATATTCGTATAAACAACCTATTTTCGGAGATTCTAACCATGTTAAAATTGTAAACTCGACAAATTGGGTCTTATTTAATACAATAATAAAGCACACGTATATGCGAAAAGCTTTCTATTTTTTCCGACGGTGTATGTTACACGCTACATGAACCACACGTATGCGGGAGCAAGAAAAAGGAAGCTATTCGGATTTGGTACATCGGTGAATCAATGCACATTCAACAACCAATCTCCATTTACCTTTTTTGCCACACAACAACCCAATCCTTTTCCAAATCACTCATGTCCACGGTTTTTCCCTTGATCTTAACGTCCGGATGCTTTCTAACCATCAACCATCCGATGTGGGAGAAAAAGAAACCTCTTTTGGCATTATGGGGATCCGCATTTGTATCAGTGAATTTATGATGAACTCTGTGATCCCTGACCCATTCGTAAATATGATTCTGAAACATTCAGACAGCACTGCAATTAGATATTGAAGCGTTCAAAATGGGAAATCAAAGACTGCTTTTTGCACAAGACAGTGCAAACATTTCGAACATTTGCAAAAGGGAAAAAAAAATTCTAACTCATATAATGAAAGAAGCGAAGTGAAAACGATATTTTTAAGAGAGAAAAAGATATTGGATTTGAATTTTTGCTGGCGGCTAAGGAAAAAATCCAAAGTGGATTTTACCTATGCTAAGGAAATAGGAGAACCTATCGCAAAAATCTCGCCCTATAATAAAACGATCGACATCGAAAAGTAAAGCTTGGAATTAAAACATCAATAAATTAAAATTCTCACTGCCAATATATATATATGAAAAAGGTTTGAATTGAGCCCCTTCTCCTGTAAAAGGCTGTTCCTTTCCATTTACGAATTTCATAAATTACTGTCCCATTCATTTCGTAGAGATCATCGTTTAAGGTTATATTTTTATACTTTATTTATTATGCGGGCATGCTTATTATATTCAATAATTCTATTTTAGAACCTTTTTGGAGTCAATTACAATATAATACAGGCTGATGACGAACGAAAAAAACCTCTCAAGCCATCGTTCTTATTTAATTACCAAAAATATAAACCGTGAATTATTTTACATTTAAAGTGATTGTTTTATAATGATTTTTTTTTTTTCATTGCAACCGAATTGTTCCGTATGAAAAAATGCATTAACTAAGCATCAACGGAAGAACAGAAAGCGTGACAAGGAGAAAAACTGTACGAATTCCTGCATCGAAATGAATTAATGAATATTTCGGATCGTACGAAATGTTAAAAACGATCGAGCTTGTGTAACATAATAAATACATTTTTGTGACTGCGACGCTTAAAACGCATGCTCGAAAAATTATTACTATTACTTTATTACAGCACCTGAAAGGCCATTGCCTGAAAAAGTGCTAAAATAACGCGAAGCTGCCACTTTGCCTTGTACGCTTTATGTGCCCATAATCTGTGCGCTCCTGCGGTGACTCCCAGTGCCGATAGTACACCTATGATTAAATCTATATAAAAAAAAAAAAATGATTAAATAAATAAAAATTTCTACGCAAACCGATCCGAAGGCGTAAATTGGACATTAAAAAAATAAAAAAAAAAAAAAAAAAATGTAACGGTCGAGCTTGGCGCAGACAGGTAGATCCTTAGATTGGTCCGCACTGGAAGCAACAGTGAACGCGAAACCATCAAAAGGACAATAAAAAAAAGGCAATACTCACTCCATATAAAGGTTACAAGCTTCACGCGCCCGGTTATTAAGAGATAAAACCCATAAACCATTGTCAAATGAAGGTAAAGAAAAACCAAAACATTTCTCCAGCATATTTTCCATTCATAGCATTCGTTTTCTTTCACAAAGACCGTTGAATTATCCTCATTCGAAGCGTGCAATTTGTCCGAATGCTTTGAATACGATACTATATCGTTGGTCTCGGTGGCTAATAGCAGCGTTTGACTCGTCATGATGGGCGCCGCTAGTTATTTATCCTTTAAAAAAAAAAAAAAATTATAAATAAATAAATAATCTTTTTATTAGTAAATGTTTGCGGTACTGCAAAGCGCCAGGTTTATCGGGCGTCGAACACGGAAAATGGCAAGGAAACAATGACCGAGCGCAAAAAACCACGTATTTATAATGTGGCCGCATGACGATCAAAAAATTTGAAGAAAATCATGTTCCGGAACACCGTCCCGAAGACTGGAAAATGCTGTCACGTATAGTAAATATGCAAGTGCATTGGCTGAATTAAATGTGGGCGATCTTTCCGATATACATTAACATTCATATAAACTCGATACCGATAATAATTAAACTCTTTGTAAATCGATATTATTCGAAAAGTTGATTACGGGTTTGTAGCGCAGTCTTGACAGCGGCAGTGACAGCGAAGAAAATTCGACTCGATTAACAAGACCACTTGAATATTCTCAAGTCCTTCCTCGTTAACGACGAACGAGTCGATTACCCCCCCGCGAAACTCTTTCGAGTCTCGAAAGCCTCCCGGATGGCGTAAACGAATGCTGCAGCTGCGGAGGTTCTGCCGGCCACCGACGATTCACTCAGATGGCGAGACAACAAAAGAGAAATGAAAAGGTTCCGAGTGCCTCGAGCACGACTTCCCACGGGGAACAATGAAATCATCGTCGAGAGGACGCAATTCAGAGTGTGTGAAGTGCCGAGGGAAACGGGAGGTCAATTGGACCTACTTGAAGTCATTTACTGCAAATAACTCTGCCGCCGAGTCCGGCGCTCGAGGAAACAGGTTCCTGATGGTCTTCGGGCCCCGGCCCGCCATCGAGCACCGTCCTCGGAGACGAAAAGTGCTGCTGCGGGGACGCGTGAAGCACGGCGGACTGTCAATAAATTCGAATTATTTGCTTATTTTCCTGGTAACTTCGCATCAATTGCGGTGCTCCTGGGCGAAAGCGTTTACATTAGCATAGGATTCGAGCACGATTAATGATCACATCCGAAACAACTGGACATGATTCGGAATTGGCGAAAATTTGATCAGCAGTCGACAATCATTTTCACGTCTGTCCCAAAAAATAAAAGAAATTAATAAGAACAATTTGCCGAGCAACGATGACTCCTCGCTTTTTTACACAGTAATTTAATTCCTTTCAATGGAGGGCACACACACGCACGCACTGCACGTTTTGGCCTCTGCCTAGCGGCGAGGATCTTCCCTCGGTGTTTTTCTTCCGGTATCGCAGGGTTAATCCGCTCCTTCGGGGTGGCGCCCATCTCGGGCGAATCCTGACGAAGGCCTAACAAGGGTCCGGGGGCGCGGGAGTCGGGTCCCCATCACTCAGGCGAACGGCAAAATCCTCCCCTTTGTTAGCCGAAATTTGTAGCCGCTCGGTTCGCGAACGGAGGGTTGATATACGCCGGCGGAGGCATCGAAATCGAGGGCATTTTAAGCATTCCGGTTCGATGGTGACGGCAAAAAGCTTCAAAAACGTTCTTCATTGGGGACGTTCAAATTTCGAGACAAAGAGGACGCGAAATTGAAGCGACGCCTCGAATATCAAAATTTAAAGGGGGGGGGGGGCAGGTCGCGCCGCCGAAATGTTTGGGGCCCCGGGGGCGAAAAAAAAGCCTTTGTAAAAAGGCCTGGGCGTCAAGATCGAACATTTTAATTTACCCGTTTCGGTTAAATGGAGGAAAGAACGAAAACGTTTGAAAATGTTTGGCAGAGCCCAACGTTCTTACGTTTTTTAATCGGTAACCTAACTGCCCCCCCCCCAAAAAAAAAAAAATAAAATACATAAAAGGTACGCAATTCGAACCTTATTTGAGGAATGAAACACCAAGTTTTGAGGCAGATGCCCCGAGTGATGGAAGCACGTTCGGACTTTTTTTGCTTTCCATTTCATGATTAAAGAGAGATGATCGAGTGCGAAAGGGAAAATAAGCGAAAATTCCCTTTCCGCATCATGGCTGAACGAGCAAAACGAACATAAAAATTTTCTACATGCGAAACGGAAAGCGATACGGAAAAGCGGGCGAACCTTTCAGTTGCTGCCGCATCGACTGACTGCAAGATTTTCTTGCTGCGGCAACCTGAATTCGGGGGGGGGAGGGAGGGAAGAAGACATAAAAAAAAAAAAACCCGCGGCTAAAACGCGTCCGGACCGCTCGGGGGTTTGCGCGATTTCAAAAACCGCGGATTGCCGAATGGATCAGAACGCAAAATTTCGCGAGCGACGCGTTCGCGGCGTTTCCTCGGCTGTCGAAGCGCCCCCCTGAGAGGTGGACGAGAAGTTGGCGACGCTCGAGCCGCGCACTTCTGACGGTGAAATTGAATTCGATAAAATTTTTAAATAAAATAATTTCGCACATTTCATCGCGAATAAAATAAAAGGAAATGAAATTCAAACGCGCGAAACCGCATTTAACCGCCGAATCATTCAGAAGCGGTTAATTCACGTCCCGGACCATTGTAAAAAAAAAAAAAATACCCGCGAAGGAGCGAGTCAGGTAATTTTCATCCGACAGAAGAAAATCCCGAGATCTGTCCGACAGGAACAAAAAAATTCTCGCACCGCAGATTTCGTGCGAGATTCCCGCGTGATTCTCGAATGAAAATTTCGCCGCCCCGCAAAAAATTTCCCCCCGAAGCCTCGTTAAAAAAGGTTGATTCCCTTCCCTGCAGCAGCGCCGTCGTTTCAGGTTGAGAACCAACCGTCACCGTCGCCTTTTTTTTTTTTTTTTTTTCTTCTTCTTCTTCTCGCCGCAACATCATCGGCGGGCTCCCCGAAAAGCGAGCAAAGCCGATCGCGGCAATCCGAATTTTCACATTCTGCCGACCACAAGCGAGAGCTTGCTCTTTGCCCGGGGAGGAACTTATCCGAAACGCGATCGGCGGCAAGGGAAACGGCGCGACAGGAGCGGCGAAGTCGTCCCCGGGGCAGCGATCGAGGAAAAGGACCGAGGGAAGGAAAAACAAATAAATATTCGGTGCGGTCGGATTGAGCCGCTCTTCGCTGCTGCTTTTTTTCCCCGCCGAACCGCGGGCGCGAAAAACCGAGAGCACTAAATGAGGCGGGCAACAAACAAGCGTAAGGAGAAAACAATTCGATCCCCGGAGGGCACCGCAAGCGTCGCACAATCCGCAGAGGAAGCAAAATCTTATTACGAGACAATCGACGCTTATAAAATATCCTAAATAACCTTTCAAAATACGCTCAAGTGGCAAAATACACAATGGAAAAAGCAAAATGGAGGCGATTAGATTTATGTTTGTGTGTGAAGATGAGAAAAATCAGGCTCGGAAGAGGAATATAACCTCGAGAGCCATTACTGCTTCTTGTACACGGTTAAATGTAATTGAATTATCCGGTCTTATCGTGTTTCATTATAAACTTCTTATCTCACTCTCTCTCTCTCTGTATATATATATATACACATACTTGATGATGAAAAACCTTGCTTCTTCTCTGACTCGTGGCGGGTTTCCAATGATGAAAAGAAAATAGTAAAGTGACGCATTAAAAAAGGTATTTTAATGCATGCAGACAAGAGATGCGTGCTGTTGGATTAAACGTCGAACAGGGGAGATGCGCGAAGTTTTCAGACCGCGGAATATTTTCCTTTCCTCCGTCAAAATCATACAATTTTTCCTTTTATTACTACATTACATCGGTCAGCAAGGATAGCTGTCGAACGATATTTTTCTCAAGGCAAGATGCGCTGCACGACGACATTGCAAGTCGGATATTTCGCGCATTCTGTTCGTTTCCGCTGTCGCGGATTGCATTCGCTCCCGCGCATTTGCGTTCGTTGTTTCATAAAATTTATTTATTTATTTATTTTTTTTAGATTTTCACGCTTTATTCCTAACTCTCAAGCCTTCTCACTAATGCGATGATCCGTTCGTTCCGCAATTTCTCCCCATTTGGGTTTTCCCCGTCTGACGACCGTCGGTCGGGTCTTTCCTTCCTCGCACGTTCCTCTCAGGCGGTCTAAACTTGCACGCCACGGACGCGGTCCGCTCTCAGTTTATTGTTCTCTCTCTCGGATTTTATTACGCGCTCCATTCGAGCATTTCGGTTCAATTGCTTTCTTCCTTTTCATGCGGGAGTCATTACTAATGCGACGCATATAATGCACCTCCTGACGGATATGAAAAGAATGTGCGATTGAAGAGACTGCGAGAGCGTTTCGTAAGAGAAACTTGCGACGGGATCCCGTTGCCGATGCGGCCCAACCGTTTTGAGCCCGATTTTGAGTTGTGTGAAAATTTTCACACGTGAAATTCTCGAATCCCGCAGCATTCAAATCGGGAGTTTTTTTCAGAGGCCAAAATAACGAAGCGAGACTTGATGTTCAATGGCTTTCGGCACGGCATGCAAAGCGGGCGTCCCTTCACGCAAATTGCTAGATGTTTGTAAAGTAAACAACGCGAGCACGAGCGCGCATACCTTCGCGCGACGCCTTTGCCTGTCCGCGGGACCTCGGATCAACCCGATTCGACGTCAAGCTGGAAAACGACAGGTTTATCGGAGGATGGCGCGGCGCCGCCTGTCGTCTCCCCCCCCCCCCCGGATGCTGTCGGAAGAGCAAAGGCAGCGAATCCTCAAATCTTTACTTACCGAAAGCGAATCCACCAAAGCGCCGCTGTTGCTTCAGCCTTGACTGCGCGACAAGCAATCGGCCTTAGCCGGAGACGTCGATTGTATTTATCACCTTTCACTCGGATATCCCCTGGATCTCCGCGCGATGGAGAAACGCCCGACTGCGCCACCGCGCAGGAAGACCCAGCGGAGAGAAGGGGAAATCGCAGGTGCGGCGGCTCTCTCGCCCGAGTCCGCCGGCGCAATCTTCCCTCCCGCGACAATGATTCAGCCGTTTTCGCAGATCGTTCCGAAATCCTTTGTGCTCGCCCTGGCACACTAAACCGGAAACTTTCTTCTCGACCTTGCCGGTTGCGAAGTGGCAGCCGCGGAAATCGGGGCCAGGTCGTTGCCCACCTCGCAGATGCATCTCATCCGGGGCTTCCGGAGCCGCGGCGCGCCGCGGGAAAAGCGCCGAACCCTCCTCCGCCGGCGGGAGGGCGACCGGAAAACGGCGACTGCCGGGCGATCGCTTTTCGCGCGTCCCGTGCGGCGGCCCGCGTCGCGGGTCCCGCTGAACCTTCGAAGCTATTAACCGAGTGAAAGCGGTTAGAAGGAGACGTCGACGCGGGACCGCTAATTAAACGGTAAATCATTGTAAAAACGCCCCAAATGCACGCGAAAATGTCGAAGTTGCATTTGCGGGCGTCACGAAGCTTAAAAGTGTTTTCCATTAGCATCGCTTTCCGTAAAAAACCTAAAATCACTCTCCGCATGCCGGCGGCGTCTTTGGCGTCGTTCTCGCCTGCAGTTTGCGCTGCGGCCAAAGCCCCCGATTTGAAGAAGGGAATTAACTTGTTGATCCGCAAAACATTCGGGGATCGAGCTCCTTCCGCCGCCGTTTACGAAGTTTCCCCCGCAGCTTTTCCTGCGGTCGGAACCTAAAGAAGCGATTTACGAAAAAAGACAATTATTTCACATAGCATATCGACTCCGTTTATAGTTACGTAGTTTGTTTCGCGAATGAAAAACAATCCCCGATATGACTGGATTATGCGAATTGAAAATTTTAGGTTTCCAGTACGTATCTGCACCGGCATTTTTTATATTTTGCCATCTTGGACGACGGTCTTATTTGCCGACATCGCGTCGAAAATGCGCTTTTCGAAACGAAATCGCGATGCAGCATTTAAAAGAACTTATAAATTTTCAGCTTTACCCAATCCCCTACGAAAAATTAATTGATACCATAAATGTAAAAATTAAATATATGCTTCAAATTCGTTTGGCCAAACTTTAAAAAGAGCTATCTGCTTAACGCGAAGGGTAAACTGATGCAGTGCTGATTTATATTTGTTACACGGTACACATGAGTTAATTCAAATTGATAAAAAGTTAATTTTTGATGTTTCTTCGCAGAGAATTTAATTTAACTTAAAACTTGCAAAATTACTTTTATACGAAACAAAACATCGAGAGCAATCAAAACAAATGGTGGTTTAGAAGTAAACAGAGTAATAATATAAAAAAAAAAAAAAAATCACCGGATTTTATTCAAACGCGAATTCAGCATGCAGATAGAGGTCTCTTTTATAGCGTTTTACCCAATCGGTAACGTGACATTTTCAAAAAATTGATTTCGCATTGTTTCAGAACTGGCAGCTTTTATTGATTCGACAAAAATCGCATTCGCTCCCCGAACGCCGTCGCCGTCCCAGGGCTGCGGCGTGCAAAGGAAAAGCGACGGGAGGAACGGCCGCGGGCAGACGCTTACAAGAACGCGTCCCGTTCACTGTTAAACGATCGCAGGTCCGCTGCAAGTGTGGCGACCGGTAAGAGGGAAGCTCCGTTGAAACCCAATTGAAAAGGCGGCGGCCTCGTCGAGAGCGACCTCCGTTTTTTTTTTTTTTTTTTTTTTTTTTTTGGGGGGGGTTTCTCCTTTCAGGTTCGGCTCCGGATCGGAAAATTTTGATATTGGTAATCGGAAAATTTCGAATGTTTTCACCGGTGAATAAAAGCTCTCGGCTCGTCGAACATCCAATAATAATAATATTGACGGGATTCTTCATCCGCAGCCGCTCCGATGCGCGGCTCAAAAGGTCGCCTTTTTGGCTTTTTCAGGATAATATTTCGGTTAGCGGGAAAGCGCCCAAGGTTTATTTATTTATTTTTTTTCCCAAAAGCGATAAATACAAGAAAGGCATCTTTAAACTCTGGGCAAATTTTTTTTTTTTTCCACGCTTTAAATTATGTCGCCAGCGCGAAAGGGAATTTGAGGAAATTTCGACGGTGAATTCCGTTTTTCGACCGACACCGAAGCGATTGTGGTTCGAATCCGTTCTTTATCCACGTTGGGTCAGGTTGCGATGCCAGGTTTAGGACGCCATGCAAACGCCCAAAGCCCTCCTCGCTGGATGGATATAACTTTTATGTATGCATGTTGCATTAATACGTGTATATGTGTGCACGAGCAAGCGGCGCTCAGAATCCGATCGCTGTTGTTATCGTTCCCCCCGACACACTTCTTTTACGGAAAAGGAGTGGTCCTTTTTAAGTGAACCCAACTGCACGGATGCAGAATGGAAACTCCAAGCGTTTGAAAATCTTTTCGAATTGAGCGAAAATTAAGCAAAAACTCGATCTGCTAAACTGTTGGATGGAAAATGGTTATTGTTTACAAATATTTGTCGCTTTCGCGGTATTTTTCTTTTTTTTTTTTCTTTTGCGTGCTTGGGTTCGCAAGAAATATTTTAAAAAATAAAGCCGGAGAAATGTTTATTGTTTTATCATAACTTCTCTCACCTTTGAGACATTTCGTTGTCATCAATCGGTATCAGCAAGGACGGGCAGTAATAATTACGAAAAGATGACGGCATTTAAAGAAAAAAAAAAAATAATAAAATAGGAATTTTCTGAAACGTAACAGAAATCACGAATTATGTATTTATGTGTTGCGATACCCGCAGCCCGATTTGGTAGCCGAAGAAAAATTACTGCGGACATCGCATACGATTTTACGATACATGCATGCAGTGTGTGACCAAGGTCTTCGCAGCAGAAATATTCAATTTAAACCCTGCATTTGTTATATTCCTTTTCAACACGTCCGATGCACGTTCGGTTACAATCAGCTGCATTAACACGGAGCTGGCTTTGAAGATGTAAACCCATTGTTTTCGGCGAGACGGCAGCGAGGGCCTCGAACCTAAAAACCGAGCAAAGAAATTGTGAAAAGTCGCAGTTAGGATCAAAGGGTTCCATTTGCTGTTCCTGCATTTGGAATGAATAAATAAATTGAAAAAAAGATATTTTTCTTCCCACTTAATGCCATTTTTTTCAGATCGGAGTCGTCCGAAGGGTGAAATGCTGCTGTGGATGCTTTCCTCGCAGGGTCTGGAAAAGGGAAAATTCCACTTTTTGGGGGGGGGGGAAAAAAAAAAACGAAAACGCTTTGGAAAGGGACTATCGAATAATTGTCCTGCTCAGTGCGAAATTTGCTGATTCAGGGGCTCGTCTTTAATTCTCTCCTAAGACATTATTCTGCATCATCATAGTTGTTTTCGCGTTGAAAGTTTTTCTGACGATCTTAGTTCTTTGTTTTGATTTAGTTGAAAAAATTAGAAAATCATCTCGAATATGAAAAACCCGTCAGACGCTGAAAGTTAAAAAGAAAAAAAAAATATATATATATATATATGTATCGCTATTCGAAACAGAAAAGTTCCTTAAGCTCGCGTTATTAACGTGCTGTCGCATGTTTGTGGAAATATTTTGAATGAATCATTAATGAAAATACGGAAAACATTTTCCATCACGATCGTATGCGCTGCACTCGGATGTCACCGGGAATCCTCGAGAACGTATTCGTTTAGCTTTTCCATCATGCTGCACCAGACCCAGATAATCCTAAACCGTGTATTTCAGCATTACAAACCGGGCATCGAAAGAGATGATCGCGTGCAAAAATAATCGCGTTAACGATGGTATTTCAGGAAAAATTTTACGCCGCATGCTTAACGTAATGGCACATGCAGAAAAGCGTTATGCGCGCACATGCGATCGGTACGGAATGCCCTGGGATGAAAAGAAAAGTTAAGATGGCGAACTAGGACGAACCGCTCGAGAAAAGAATTAATATTCACTCGGTTGTCTGGGAGCGAAAAGAATGAATTTTCTTAACGCGGTTTCTTTTATAAGTTTACGCACATGCCATCTACCGGATATTTCGTCAACTGCAGCACAGGGGCACTTCCACTTGGATTTACGCCGTCCCGAAAGATTCGTGCGAAAAAATTTTTGCATTTTTCTAACGGTCGATTTGCGTTGCGTCATGTGCAGCCTGAGACTCGAATTAAAGTAACATGCACCGCCGGACGTGCAGACCGCACTCTCATGCAGAAATGCCGCTGCACTTCTGCCGAATATAACTCGGGGGTTGAAACTCGGGGGTTCTCGCGGGACCGAAAACAAAAAAGAATTTTGATTTATTTCAAATTTCTGCGGGGCTTCCGTTTTCCTCCTCGGCCGCGAAAAAGTTCCTGTCGCTCGTTAACAGATGCTCGATCTACCCCTGATCAAAGGGGCAGAAGGAAGCTCCTACCTTCCCGTTGTTTCTGAATTTTCCGGAAATCCCTTTCTCCCCGCCGCTCTTTTTCTCCCTTTCCGCTAATGGAACGCGTCGCCAATTCCCCGGTTCCTCCCTTTCCAAAACGGGACGGCAAAAACTTTTCCCCAATCGATAAGCGAGAAAATAGCTTTTGAATTTGTCTCTGTCGGGTCGCTTTGATCCCGGGTCGACGCCGTGACCGGGTGACGCTAACCTCGCCCCAAAGACGATATCACGTCTCGTTGCATTTCGAAAACTAAGGCGATGCCCAGAGGAGATTTCCCGATTCGGTATCGATTTCGTGCACCGTCATTGTTCTGCCCTTCCTCTCGGCGGCACGCAAGCGAAACGGATGCAACGACCCCGGCAGGAAGAGAGAGACCGTTTCGCCGTTGCAGCAACCGTTTGAACGGAAGATCGCCCGAGGGTTCGGGGAGTCTCCGGCGGGAGCGAATGCGGCGAAGCCGACTGCGGAAAGGTCCGAAACCGTCGTCAGCAAGCGAAGGATCACCCGCGGCCCGTCGCCGATTAAACAAGTTGATACTTATGCGCCGAGAGTTGCGAAGTGGCATAAAAGCGACAATTACGTGCACCGTATGAAGATCATTATGAAAGAGGATTATTCCGATTCAAAGTTTCGAATTGCCGTCGGCGGCTTCGGTTGTCGTTCCTGACGGAACAGGAACGGGCGACGCGAAAAGTCGCGCGGACGTTTCAAAACGGTAAAATCCTCGCCGCGGCAAAAGGGGGTGATTTTGCGGCGGAGGCGCGGCCTCCATCCTCCAAAACTGCGATTCCGCAGGCTCCGCAACAGGTGGCCGCCGAGTTTACGTCACTGCCGGAATCGCTTCGAAGGAAATCGAATCGTTCGGGACGTTTCCGCTCCCCGGCGTAAGGGCTGCCCCGCGAGAGCATCGTCCGAGGAATCTTCGCACGTGAACGGTTGGAATTAAAATGTAACGGCGGATGGTATTTTATTTATCGAAAGCTTGCTGGTCACAAGGTGAAGGAAAACGAGTTTCGAGGCGAGGGAAAAGGTAAATAGACGAGCCGCGGCATTTGTCGAAACGTCTCGCAGTTCGACTTCTTAGAGATGAGTCGTTCGCGATTGTCAAATCAGTGAAGTGGATTGTTACACACTCAGTCTGTGACTACACGTGGAACGAGTTCGTTGCAATCGGTTCGCTCGAGAAGGTACAGCAAGTTTTTCGTGGTTTTATCTGCACTCAGTTTCTTTTTTTTTTCTTTTTTTTTTTTTTTATTCACGCTTTCCTTTTTTTCTGTTTTTCACCTTCCGAAAAGGTGTTTCCTTTGCGTCCTTCCTTTGGGGGAGGGGACAGTTTCGATTCCTCGCGGGCTAATCCGGGCACGGAAAAATCTAATCCTGCAGATATTTTTTCTTGTCCTTTTCCACGGCGAAAAAAAAAAAAGCGTCGTTACCTTAATTTGCCTCCCGGAAAAGCCATTTCCCGAAATAGATTTCCTATCGCTTTCCTCTCTTCTTTTTTCCTTCGTATTTTCGGAAAATCTCCTTCGGAGTGATTAAATTCGGTGAATTTTCTTTACGAAAAATTTTTTTTTTCTTTTCTCTCTCTTTACGCCCGCAAAGTTCCATTTCTTGAGTCAATAAATTTGTCTGGGATAAGCTTGCGAAGGCGACATCAATTCTGCAGATATTTATTTGCTCTGAAAGATGAAGATTTACGGGATGTTTAAATCCGGAAAGTAAAAAAAAAAAAAAAAAAAAAATAAAAAATAAAAAATGATAGTATGTGGCTTTGGAAGTAAGAATATTTATTTTGTCGAATTCATATAGTTTCTTTTTATTATTATTCTTTTTTTCATTAGGAAAGCGAAAAATAATATTTCATTCTGACCTCTTCAAATATGGATGAACCATCATCCATATTTGTAGTATGGCTTTGCCGTGTAACAACATCTGCATCTCGTTTCCCCGGCCGCTAATATTGCAATCACAGTCGTTAATGTTCCTGCCTCTTTAAGACTGGCAAAAGGAATGCTAAGCTTTTGAAAATTTTACCGTGGGCTCCTGTTTCCGTCAGAAAACTCAAATTGCATTGCAAGTGGTACATTAACCGGCAAAACGTAAAATAACTTCGGAGTTTTTTTTTTTTTTTTTTGTTTCGATAAAGGCCGCAAAGTTCGATTTTGCATTGTATCAATCAGTTTCCCATTCCGAAACGGAACCATCGCTTAGGTTTTAAATTTGACGACGGAGGCCCGAACGAAGGATTTTTCCCAAAAGGAAAAGGAAAAAAAAACGGTTACGAAACGTTGTATATAAATGAATGAAAGTGCAGATATTACGAAAGTGAAACCAAGATCCATGAAACTTTATATTCGATAAAAACATTGCCGATTCTTTCGGCATACTTTAAATAGCGTAATAATTATATTTATATTATGCGCGTAAGGTTTTCGAGTCCCACGTCAAATCGTAAATATAGCTATTTCGATATTAACAAACAGTTCACGATTTCACGATCAATATTATAGTGCTTTGCCGCATTGTTTACAAGCCCTTTCGAGTGAATTTTTTAAATTTTATTAAGAACGTATCGGTGCAAGGTGAAAAAAAAGAAAATAATAATAATAGTAATAATAATAATAATGCAAGAAAAGGGAAAAAAATTTCTTGAATATGTTGAAAGTGTAAACCGCAAGAAATTTCTAAATATTTAAATCTGACTTGGAAAAAAAATAAAATAAAGCAAAACAAAAACCGCTTTTCACCCGCTTCAAATCATTTATTCATTCTCGTCTAACTATAAAACATTGAAGAATGGGTTTTCGATCTATTTTCCCTTTCATAATTTTTAATACATTTGCATATACGTTAGCATCTTAGAATGTAACAAGTTTCAACAGCAAGCGAAATTACTAGCTTCCAATATCTAATTTCATAACTCTGGTCGTAAAAATATTATTAAGTCGGTAATTTTTTTAACTTTATTTTTATTTTTAATGCCAAAATAACTAATAATAAATAATTTCTTAACAAATATATTTTTCCCAGAAACGTCCAGTTGGAATGTAGCTTCATCGCATTTAAATTGTGACAATAATCTAGTTAAAAGAGCGACATACAAGATGAGAGTGAAAACTTTTCATAAAATTCACGTGATTTTTCACACATAATCCATACAGTTTCTGATCTCTTATCAAGTCGGACTATTTCCCAGTTAATGCTCTAATATCACAAGCTTTTTTTTTTCTGTACACATATATCAATCATCTCACCAAAAAAAAAAAAAAAAAAAAAAAAAAAAAATATCGTTTTCAAAACTTATGTTTATTATAATTTCAATCCCTGCTTTCCAATAATATGCAGGACACATGTTCCGCATGCCAAAAGAAGTGTGGTCGTTTTTTAAAGCAATACTGTTGATGTGGGTAAAAATAATTATTCGAACAATCAAAACAACAAACCAAACGGTCCTTACAAAAGAAAAACTTACACGGACTTAATAAAGCAAATATTAGACGATTATTTCAAATATAATCAAATACAGCTAGGGAGTGTCTTCATACGAATTTCGGATTTTCAAGCTCAGCCAGTTAAAAAATCATTTTTCATCCTTTCTTTATATTTTGCTTTTGCGAAAATAAAAGCTTCATTTAGTTTCCTGAAGTATCGCATTTAAAAAACAAAAATAATAATTTTCCAAAACCATTTACAGTCATGTGCTCTGTAAATATCCCCCCCCACCCCCCCTGTG
>JAOWBB010006683.1:0-20117 GCA_028565995.1 Ricinus marginatus
AAAAAAAAAAAAAAAAAAAAAAAAAAAAAAAAAAAAAAAAAAAGACAAATTAGATAAATTTTAGAATTTGAAGTAAAATCAACGCATTAATCAATGATAAAATATATTGAAAAGCCAGAACTGAGTGATTGTCAACGGTGAATTATAATTTCGTTAAACGAAGAACATGAATTTTCAAATAATTGTGACTCATTTCAGTTTGAATTTTGATATAACTAGCAAGAAATTTGATTAATAGCCTTGGGTCAGTCAAAGACAAGAAGTTATTGAAATAACTTGTTCTGGATTCATTTTCTAAAAATGTCGAAAATTCGTCTGACAATTCAGGAACTTGAGCGTGGGCCTAATGAGAATAATTTTAAAAAAATTTTTTCCCCAAAAAAACTATTTATTCAATAATAAATGAAGTTGCTTATCATTTTTTATGTGCAGAGTACGATAAAAGCTTGTCTTTTCGTAAGAATAACTCAGGCGACCTGTCCTATTACTTTAAAAATTAACTTGAGTATAACAAGCTATAGGCACAAATAGTTTAGAGAGAGGTTTATACGCTTGCTAATAACTGATTAATGAAGAGAATTCTGACAAGAGAAATTGAAATTTGAAAATATGAAAATGGCATCGACAGTTTCTTAATAATGAATAAAAGGTTTAAAAGCAATTTTTTTTTTTACATTTTTAACTAAAATTACTGCCATCAAAACATTATTGATAATAAAATACATCAATTTCTTAAAACCCTTAAGGTCATTTAAATTAAAAAAATTCAAATATGTTGAAAACTTGAAATTTTAAATAAAATATGCGCGTCTTTAGGTTTTAAACATTTGGATTAAAAATAATTCCAATTATGTCTAAAATAAAAATATTTTTAGGATTCTTTTTTTAAACTACACGGGTTTTGTATAGAGAATCAAGCCTTAATATTTAATTTATAAATTCACTACTACGCTTGAATCGACGCTTAATTAAAAAAATTGTTACGACACAACAACGCGGTATATATATATATACTAAATTATCTGTTTTTGATCCTTATAATATGTGATCAAGAAATAATGCAAGATAGTACTGTTTTTTAAGAGAAAACAAAAAAGAAATGAAACGCATATATAATATTTAATGATTACAAATTTGATTCATACCAATAAATAAAAATTATTTCTTTTTGTAATTAGGTATATAAATATTAAATTTAACAATCGTTTCCTATTATATTAATATATTTTAAAAATAACTTTTGTATAAAATATTCTTTAAAATATAAAAAAAATTTTCTTAATTTGTACAAAATAAAAATTTATAGTACTTGTTCATATTTTGAAAGATTTGAATACATGATACTGACAGATTCTTACTAGAATTTGCTTATTAAAAAAGGCGAGGAGAAAATGAACCTTGGCTAATGCCTATATCATAATTTTTAAATTGAAATTTAAAGTGAAAACCTTTTAAAAAATTGTAAAATTTATTAAATATACAAAAAACTCCTTTCACGAAGTAGAAAAATATAGAAAGAAATGCTCACTGCAGAGAAAATGATGGTAGGCTCGAAATATAAAATGTTTATTGTTAAACGCTTAAAATAATAAATTACTCATACAAGCGACATAATAAAAGATACGAATATTAAATTCGTTAGCATCACAAGTTTTTTCACACTTGCATATGATGAATTTCAGTCACCCGCAAAATTTTATTTTACTTCTCATTCATTCATATCACTTTACTCGCTGTTTACTAACTAATGTAACTTGCACTTGAATTCAGTTATGTTGGCATGTGTTGAAGCTTTACATAAATCGCAATATGCATGATGCTTTAAAATTTTTTTATACCCATGTCATATATGTAATTCAGCAAATTTTGAAATTTTTACAGGAGATTGCAGAATCTACAAATCTATAAATTTTTCTGAATCACGGATTTTTCAAAACCATAGACATCAGGTTTGTAGCATAAAAAAAAAGAATTTTGGATTTTCAATTCGAATGGCTCATTATTTTTTGTATTACGAGGTTTAATTGTAAACAATTTAGCTTTAAACATATTTGAGCATATCAAATTTGTATCAAAATTTAATAAAACATACAGGAAATTTATTTTTTGATCTGAGAAAATGAGAATGTTTAAGTTTTAAAAAAAATTTCATTAAAATTGGAGATAATTTAAAAACTGAGTGATTAGATTTTCAATGAATTAAATATAAAGATTTAATTAATTAATTATACAATAAAAAAATTATTTTAAAATGTTAACGGAAAATAATACAATTGACTTTCATGTAATAATATTTGCTGGGAGTTAAATTTCTTTTAAAGCATATAAAAAAAAATGGATGTTAAGATATGTAACTAATATAAGTGAAAGATAATACTTCTAGTTTTTATGTTAACTTTCAAATAATTTTTGCAAGAAAATAAACGTTAAACCTACAGGTTTAATTAAAACATCACCAATATCAAAGCCATTATTTTAATAAATTTTTAAGGCCTAAAATTTATTTCACATATTTAAAAAAATTATCATTAAAATTACTTAAATAAAATATTTAAAATTTCAAATATTTCTTACATGAAGATCAATCAAATTATTGAGGAATATGATTCGAATTAGAAATAGAATAAAGTTAGTTAATTATATGATCCTGATTTAACACTTATGTAAATACTATAGTTAAAAATGAAATCTATTTTTAAAATTTTTAATGCATAAAGCAAGTGGTTTTTAAAGTTTATCAAGACATTTATTATTATTTTTTAAATTCAGTATACTGATTATACTTTCTAGTAAATTAATTTTAAAAATGTCTAATGAATTTTAGAAATCTTTTAAATTATATAAATGTTTCATATTATGAGTTGAATATTTAAAAAGTACACATAAATAAAAGCAGTATATATATATATATATAAAAATCTAATGTTTTTTATTAGACAGTTTTTATATAAAATATATATTATATTCTATGAAACAGATTTTCTGTTATTTAGACTTCTGCACTAAATATACTTCTTATTATTCAGTTAATGAATATAATAAATAAGATTATTTTTTTTAATCTTAACGAGAATCACTGTAAAATAAAAGATGCCAAAGATGTGCATATACATAATTTATACACTATATAAGCATTGAATATATTCACTCTATAAGCTATATTGAATATAAAAAAAAGAAATTCTTTTATTGATGAAGACTATTCTTTTTAAGTTGTAATTATTTCTTGATTAGGAAATTTCTTTCATTTTTTTGTAAGGGCCTTGCCAAAAAATTTAAAGAAATTTAATGTAAATAATATTACGATAATAAGATATGATTACTGTTATTCATGTGGATAATAGGCCATTATTGAAAAGTATGTTCACAATATAATAAATATTGACAATGATAAACCCATTTTTACAATTTTAGCACATTTAAATATTTAACAATATCTAAAAAATAAACTATTATCAAATAATTACAAATTATTCGAATGATGAATGAGATTTAAAATTTTCTGTAATATGCTTTTTTTCAGTGAATCTAACATGAGAAATAAATTCGTAGCAATTTATTAATAAAAGTAATATAATAAAATATTATATAATATAATACAACACACATTAAGGACGGAATGTTATTAAAATTAAAAATTTTTTCTTTTTCAAAAATATGAATAAGAAACAATTTTTTTTCAGAAATTACAATACTATAAAAATCACCGCTTAATTACAACAAGTCATACAATATAAAAATATGCAACAAAAACTGAGATTTTCTAACACTGAAATATCAGATGTTTCTTAATTTAATTATCATGATCGTTATAAATAAATGATTTTATTATTAAATGTTTTTCTTTTTTTCTAAATGATCAAATTAATATTCAAAATATCATCTTCGATCTTCAAAATACCAATCAAAAAGATTATTCACTGTTTAGCCAGCTGCTGCGATTTATCTGAAAATATGACATCTGCAAAATATTTTTACAAAGCAAATTTTCAGTTTTATTCATTTATGAATTTATTTATGGTATTCACTAATAACAATATTTTATATTATTATATTACGAAAATATATGTATGTACATGTCGCACTGTAAAGTCAATTAAACATTCTTTAAAATTGATGTTAATATTGAATCAACATAGAAATAGTTAATTATCTTTAAATTACTGTCAACAACTTGTAACATTTCATACTAAGTAATTCAAATAAAAAAATCTCAACACACCAGCCTAGACAATATCAAACAAAAAATTCTATTATTGGCTTGTATAAGTGCTGAGGTTTCTCAAAAGGCACATTATTAAAACAAGAGCTTCTAAATGACAGATGTTTTACTTGGTTCCATGTAATGGTGAATATCATGTTGAACTTTCCTTTGGCTTTTTATTCTGTGAACTCTTCCTTCTATTAGAAACAAAATTCCAGAAATGAACAAAAATAATACACCCATTACTGCCATTGCATATGACCATGATATGTTATTGTGTTCCCAATTTGGCATCCAATCTCTTCCATCCCCTCTTGCACCAAATATGATTACTGCAATTGTTCCTGAGACAGCTAAAAATTGACGCACATTTATCATAACATTTATGAACAAATGTAAGAGAAAATTTAAGGAATTATGATCACTAAAATGAACAAATTATAATATCAAATACTTACCAGCAAGAAATAGGTCAGATCCTATTACAAATAATAATAATATAAATCTCTCATGCTCTCTAGAGCAGGAAAGATATAATGCAACTAAGAAAGATGCAATTAACATTAAAGTAAATGTTAATGTGAAGAAAAATTGTGTAGCTACAAAAAATCCTGAAAAAAAAATTGTTATTACAAATTTTATTACACATATTTCAATTATTTTATTACATTTTAAACACTGTGCAAACCTGGAAGGAGAATATTGTGAATTATGTAATATTCCTCTTCAAAAACCCACCAGCATCCACAAAATTTTGTATCATACCAATGTTTTGTATCTTCAAAGTTTTTAAAGCAAACCTGCCATAATCCTAAGAAAAAATATAAAATATTTATTAGAGAATGATTTTCCATATATTATATTAGACAATTATTCTAAAATAATATTTATTTATCTTAATATTATTAATTACAAGGATTTTTAATATTAATGAAATTTAATCAAAAAATTGTTTCAGTATATGAACCAAAAAATTTGCAAATTAAAGAAAAATATAAAGTAAGTTTTATTGAAAAAGAATATATATATAAGTTAAATTAACTTTTTCAACTAATATATATATATATATTCTTTATATATTTATCTTTCTTTAATTAAATTTAAAATATTAAGCTTAATTTACTATATTTGTGGCACAATGTTTGTAATAAGTATTCAGCACAATAAATTTGAAAATATATATATGAAATTTCAATTTCATGCCATAAAATGCCAATCAGTTGTAAACCGAAGATTAAAACCAAAGCATATTAAAAGTTCTAATTAGTTGCTAATCTTCTTAAAAAGATTTATTAATTGTTTTAATGTTCCGATTTATCATATGTAAATAAAGAAATGAAAGTTAAAACTAACAAATAATCAGGTTGTTCCAAAAATTTTTTACAAAATTATGAGAACTCAGAGAAAAGAAATGTAACGGCTTCGATAGTAATTGATATTATTTATCAATACTGGCAGTAATAAAATATATTATTTTACAAAGGATAACCGTCATTCCATTCCGCTTAATATGGCTGCCACACCTAATCTAAAATACTTACCTATTTTAATAAACTTTGGATTTTCAAGTTCGCCATCCGTCTCTAACCAATTTGGCGAGACAAAAGCTATTAAAACAAATAAAAAGGCAATTGCTGTACAAACTGTTGCTACCTTCCCTGTTTTTGACTTTCCCATTATTTATACTCTGAAAATAACAAATGCTGCACTGAAATCGTTATTACGTCACAACCAGGGCCGCCAATTGTATAAATTTTAATAATCCGATTTATTTATTCAAATGTTCCTATTGTTTTTTAAAATTATTTCAAATGGATAGCTTCGGCAGAGATTTGCCGAAACGCCAGTAAGAATAATTTTATAGATTTTAAGGCTCATTCCAGGTTATGTTTCTTGAATAAAAATTACTTTTTGTAAAATCTAATGAACAGTTCCTAATGTAAACATAACTTTAAAGGGTAATATTTGAATTCAAAACTTATTAACGATTGAATCAAATTACTGAAACATGTACAAATTAATGCCATTTCCGATCAGGATATTGTTCACAATGAATTTAAATTCATCGGTTTTAAAGAGTGAAATGTTAAAGAAAATATTATTTAAAACTTCGCTACATGTAAATAGTTCAAAGTAGTTACGTTATGAGCGTTTGCCCTAAGGAAATGGCTCGAGGATCTTATTCATTAATGGATTTTCAATTCAAAAGAACAAATCTTCAATTCGCCGTTTAAATAATGCAATTGTCATATTTTGCAATTATATATATCTATTTTCTAAATGCCCTTTCGATATGTTACACCGTTATCTAAATACCATTTGAAGTTTTTCTTTATTAGAACCTGGCATCTTGACTCCTTAGTATTTAGTCCTATTTAGGTAATTACCCCCTCTGCTAAGCAAGAAATTTTGTGTAATTTTGATACTGGAACTGAAAACTGAACTAGTTTTTAAAAATTGTTTTTTTTGCTTCTCTTATTGAGTTTAAATCAAACTTCTAAATTCCAGAAATTATTTCCACTTCTCAGTTTTATAACCAAATTATAATTAGCTTTAATTATTGCGTTATGCGCTTCATAAGTGCGTAAAATATGCCGTTCAGTTTACTAAGATATCAGCTATGTTAGAAGATTTCAACATTCGTATATTGTTTTAATAACTGTATAAATAAAGAGGTTTCGATTTTCCCGAAATATTGCAATTCATAATTCACAATTACTGTCAGTTTTTCTTTGATTGTGATAACTGATAACGAGATCTTAGAAACTTCCTTTGGTTTTTTGAAATTTTTATATTTTTGATAATGTAAATTAATATTGGAAACTCAAGGAAGGCAAAGACAGATCGACTGAGATTGGAAACGAAAGCTCAAAAGCCAGATGCAGAGAGTGAAAAAGCAGGAGCAAATGGTGCAGTAAAAGAAAAGACTCATAATGAGATTGTTGTCAAAGGGGCAAATCTGTAGGAAGAAACTTGTGGACAATTAAATAAAATGCTCGACAATATCATGTAAAGTAGCGGAAGTAGAAGTAAATTACATGGCGATTTTTTCTCTTTCCTTTGTAAATCTCAAGATAATTTCAATTATTTTTATAGTCTTTAAATGTCGACTCATTCGTGATTTCTTTGTTTTATTTAACACATTTCTGTAGGGTATTTATGTCTTTGAAATTACAATAATTTATTTAAACTGATGCAATCAATGCCAATTAATATGAAATCTGTAGGTTCGGCGAAAGTATCAAATTTCATTTAAACTAAATGATTTGGATAAAATGTAGCATTTATTTAATTTTTAACATGGTTTTCACTTCAACTATATATTGTTTTTGAAGACAAAGAGTTTGTTTTCTTGGGGTGAAGAAAATGATGTAAAAAAATGATTGTGACTTAACGGAATCTTTCCATAATTTTGCTATTGTCTTTATAGAACAATTTTACATATATCGTAAAAATTTAGAAAATCCTGTCTATTTTTTAGTATTTTTTCCGATAAATATCTTAATACTTATATGATGTTATGAAGATTTATGTAAAGTGTATCCCTTTAAGACGTTTAGCTTTTTCAATTCAATTAGAAAAACTATATTTTTAAAATATTTTTTCTTATACAGATTTCTATTGCTTCTTTGACGTTATTTTCCCGGCAAGTTCTTTATGATTCAGTTATGAGTTTGCACTTTACATTTTAAAAAATTCAAATTGAATGTTTTTATATGTTATTTAGATAGTTGTTCGTTACTTACTTCTTCAGCTTTCACCTATTTTCACTCTGAAATTTGATGAGCCTTATTAAAAGGCATTTAAATCAATTCTTCGCCTCGAGAAAAAATAATTTTGCTTCCGCTGTAGTACTGAACATACAATATGAAACTTATAGTACAATATAACGTACAATAAAACTGCCAGTTTTAAACTGCAAAGAGTTTTATCACTTTTGATATTAGTTAAAACTTTGATTGCTCCTGGTTATTATCATTTGTAATAGATAAATTATACGACTTGGAATAATTCATTAGATGCAAACCTTAACTTATCTATACGTACCTAATTTGCTACAAAAATCTCTGTCTAAATCCGATTATCGTCTCTTTATACTGTTTAATATAGAGTAAACACAGAGATGTTATTTTATATAAATCTAGCTTCCCTTCCCTTGTAACTATAATTTGAAGTACGGTTCGTGAATCAACATAATTTTCATTTATGTTATCCGAAATATTTAGATTACTTTATTTATATTAAAAAAATTTCAACAAAAAATTTACAGGTTCCTTTATGCAAATTTTTTTTTAAGTTAATTAGTCCATTGTAAAAAAAAAATCTTTTCATAAATACTAAACATTCTGCACATGTTGCGAAGAGATTTAAAGGCTCCTCTTTTATATTAAGTATTAATTTCAGCTAGGAAATAACAACATTTAATAAAAATCCAGTCTTTTCGGTAGTGTAGTCGCACGCGACGATTCATCAAACATACAGCACATCAGCATTTGCATTTTTTTTTATAACGATTCTTCCGGATTTTAATTCTTTTTATATTTTAAAATTAACTGGTCTCGTTTAAAATGATAATTGTCATTGTGAGAATTCGAATCAATAATGAAAACATCGGAATATCGTAACTCGGACAAAGTAAAAATCTGTATAGTTATCAACCTAAGGGTTTTTAATATAAAAATGGTAAAGGGTACAGTGCCACGAGTCGACTTTGTTTTTCTTTTCTGATTTTTTTTTTTTTTTTTTTTTACGAGAAAATCCAACTTGTTTAATTTAGTTTTAATTTTTCAAATGAAATCTTCTTTTAATATAAATTTACATTAAACATGAATAAATGTCAATCAACCCATGTAATTAATCAAATTACTTTCATTTTTTTTTAGGTTGAAACGCTAAACAGGCGAAAATACTGAAATATTGGAAAATCAGGTTCTCTAATTTAAATAAAAAAATCTAAACTGAATTAGAATCTTGTTTTCAGACAAGAAATCTTAAAGTCTAAGATCGAATTAGCGATAAAAACTGGCAGAGAAAGAGAGCATCCATGCAAATTCAAGCTTAGAATGTTGCGAAAAGAGGTAAGGAACCTTAAACAAGGATCTGCAATTTCTTTACAGGGTAGGTGATGCTATCTAATGCTCCACATGATAAGCAAGGAATGAGAGCACCGAATGATTCCTGGTAAAACTAATGTTATATACATTGCACTGGAATTTTCTAGATAGTATCTAAATCGAATTCATCTTAAGGACGTTCGAAATAATGGTATTTCATCAACATTTTCTGCTCTGTAATATGTGCTCCGGGTGTTGTGAATCATTTCTCTTTGTGAATGTATAATAAACGATACAGGTGAGGAAAACGGTTATTTCGCTATTTAAAAATCGCTCAAATGAAATATATAATAGGAATTTTATCACTGACAGTTCGAGCTTCGATTATTACTGCACCTCGTAAACAACTGTTCACCGATACATTTCAGACTTCTTTTTCTCCCTTTTCCCTTCCCCCGAGAAGGTTTATGACACTTCTTCAGTTGGTATTTCTCGATTCCATGCTCAAGGTGAGAACCTAAACGAACAATGCCCAGAGCAGACTTTCATTAACCTGGAATAAAATGCTTAAAAATGACAAAAACTGTCCTAATTCCACTTTGTAAAGTTTCGTGTCTTAATTAATTTAGGAAATATTAACCTTAGAGTCCGCGGCGCTTTACTAAATCTGCAGCATGTTTCTTTGCCATTACTTCGGATAATCTTTTTCCGCAGTTTCGGAAAGTAAAACGGTTTCGGACAGCGCATTAAAGGGGTATTTTTATGGTGGTTAGAAGGGGAAAAAAGTCCGCGAAGAAACTGGGTCAGCGTTAGATTTTGCTGAGTTGGAATTTACCATTCAATAAAGATTCAGAATTGTAGATAATACGGGAATCCTTATAAGGATTTATGTAGAATGAAAATGAGACTATAAATCCCTTGCCGGAAGATTTAGTCTGTTTCATTTTAATTACGTTTTCAGTTATGGTAGATTCGCTCAAATGACTTTCGGTTCTGTGCCATTGCCTTAACAGAACTTTCGCGACAGGGCAAAAGGCACAATCAGACTCATTGCCTTCGTTTTAGAAAAAGGATGAAATGCTTCAAGACGGGGAATAATTTCTATATTAAATTTATGTTTTACGATCGGTTTAGTGATCAATCTATCCATCTTTTTTTTTTTTTTTTGATTCAGTTGATGCAATAAATTTTATGGAATCAGTTTCCTGTCCGTCGAGCGATCGCCCGTGCTGATTCGAATTAAGCAAAAATGGACGAGAAGATTCCGCAACACGTTAAAGAGTCAAACTCTCACATAACGTGCAACAATTTCAAATAAAATGTATCACCGTTGCATATTCAGTGCACAGCACGTACCTGATTGTTGCATGACCATTTGCGAAAATACAAAGCTTTGCATTTTAATCATTTTTTTTTGTTGGACGGGATAAAAGTGGGAAAGGGTAATTTGAACTTGCCCACTAAACGCCCACCCTTTGCCTAACATTGTTTTGTGTATTGCGATGATATCCTTTCAGGTATGGAAAAATAATTTTTTCTCTCTTGCCTATCCCCCCATTTTTTTTTGCAGAACCTGCGAACGCGATGGCATTAACGATGTGGCACGAACGTGGATGCGATGAAAATTGTTCGTCACGTTAACGGTGTATGCCTCTCGCCGTAAATTTTTTTATTCATTTTCGAACGAATTTGAATGGAACCTTTTTCGGGGGGGGGGGCGTCGAGAGCCCATTTTTGGGTGCGCGAGTTCCCGTTCGTGGCGGCAGCGTGCTACATTTCGCCTCGATTTCGCATGGTAGTGTGTGCGACGAACGCCGAGATGAGTTCGCTCGGTTCCATCGGCCGCGATGCGTTTCGAGAGGTTTGGCAATTGGATAACGATAATGACTGGAAGATTTAAAGAGTTTTTAAAATACAGTTGAACGAAATGGACGAGGAGTGATTAATTCCGCAGGTAAGGAACTTTCCATTATCCACCTCATTGGCAGTAGTGCTCATTAAAGTCACTTAACAATAAAGGTACATATCTTTAAATCTTCAATAATTTTATGGTTCGCTAATTTAGTTGCTCTCGATAATCTTTTTTTTATACTCAAATCCAATTTCCCGCTCCAATCAGTTTCCTCCGGTGCACCAGTTTAACATTCTATTCGTACAAGATAGCTCTGATCAGTTTGAATTTCCTTTAGCAAATCGCTTTCTTCGATCTGTCTATGATTTATTCCCCTCGTCTCGTTTAATTATAGCTTAGAACTGAAACACACACACATATATATATGTATAATATATAAGGTTTCTCGTGGAACGTCGAATTAAAAAGCATATTTCTCTAATTAGATTATTCACCGCCATGTTTTTTGAGTTTCGTTTCCTACTCCTTAAAGTGAATCTTAATGTAAGGAATAACAGAATATCTAATCCTGGCTTATTTCCTAATCTTATTGCTATTTCATAACTGTTCTTTAAAGTCTAAACTCTTCTTGTATTTCTCTGTTCGCCTATATTCATATTATACCGCTTTTACCGCAGTGGATGTCAGCACGGTTTTGCTGACATGTCATTCAGGGAATCAAGTTAATATTCTCAGTCATGTGTGGAACGAAGGGTTGAGGTTAGAAATGGTAAATTGAAAAATATTTTACGTTTTCTCGGTTTCTTAATCCACCCGAATAAAAGGTGAAAAAGAGTACCAGGCAAAGCACCAATTTTTCAAATTAATGGCATAAATCGTTATGAGATTTACCGTTTCTTTAAATATTGATAAATGTTTTAAACCATCCTTTTTTTTTTTTTTTTTAATGACCAAATGAACTTCAAATATATTCTTAAATTTGCATAAGAAAAATGTAATGGGGGGGCGTGGGATAAATCCCAATGCGGATTTACAATAAAGAAATATAATTCTATCTGGCGAATTTTGTTCTCGGATTTGTAATAAAAACTTATCGTCTGAATTCCTGAGCTATGAAAATTTAAATTGTTTTTCATTTTGCACATGAATAATCTCATTTCAGGAAATAGAATATGGTTTTTTATGCAGTAAAACTAATTTCATTTCCTTTACATTATAATTTTGTTATATTTAATCTAAACGATTATTGGGGAGAATATAAAAACGAGGTTGTCTCATTTTAAGTTTGGAGTCGGCTAAATTTAAATTAAATTTAATGGGAATATAAAATATGCAACAATAGATAATATGAAGAAAGAGTAAGCACTGAAACAGCCTCATTGTTTTATAATTATATTTTATAATTTATAAAACAAAATTCGAAAAAATTGCCTCAAATTAAGGCCGTTATGCGAGTGAAAAGTTTCTTGTCTAACCTGGGCGTTGTTTTTCCTTTAGGCCAGATCTAAAAAAGCAGCATTCAACAATGTAAGGAAGAAAAGAAAAATATTTAATATGAAGATGGAGGTTGAGGAGCTCGGTTTCTTACTTTAATTGTGAAATGCATTTTGATTCGTTAAACAAGGGTCATTCTTTCTGGAGCTAATGAGGTTCTTCATATAAATATACTTAAAGAGGCGAACATTTCCTCTGATATTCGTTCTCTTTACTGAGAAAATAGTATTAATCTAGAACCGAGGTGATTGTACAATGATTCTGGACGTACAAATATTTTTTACGATTGAAGTTTTGCCCCTCGATGTGAAGTTCATTGTCGGTCAAGAAGGCCAGTAGATTTTGTTTGCGTACGGATGACCACCCATACCGCAGTGGATGACCTCCCATATATCCTTGTCCCCATACGTGTGGACCTACGGGTATTACATGATGGATACAAAGTAGCCTGCGGTCCATGGCAAATCACTTACCTTTGTTAAACATATGGCTCACGTGGAACTGAAGTGTGATGTAGACCGAAAGATATGCTCCAACTTTCCATGATCTCAGAGACTCGGATAATGGTAGTTTAACAAAAATTAATAATTGTCAATTATTGTGTTGTTTACCTATCAATTTGGTGAATGCTTAAATTTCTACGAAGATTGGGCAATGGATTGTATCTCACACTTGCACTGAAATTATAATTTCAGGAGCTTCGAATTTGATTTGAACTTGTTCGGAGGAGGATTCAAATGAGTTTAGATTGAAATTCAAAACTCCATAGTTGATGACGAAATAATTTGTAAAGAAGAAAAGGAATTACACAGTTATTCTCGAATACAAATCTGCGATTGCAATATTTAATTAATATCTTACATGATTTTTCAATTATTACAACAGCGAAACTGTGACCAGACCTTTTGCCGGCTTTCGAGTTGCTGACATTGACGGTGGCATAGAGATTCAAGCTAAAACATGGGAATAAATGGAAGGATTGAATACGGGAAAATGTGAGGGCATCAAAATTAAATTGTCAGATATACAACCAGACCTAATCAGCAACATTTGTTTTTTTTCTCCTTTCCGCACCTCATTTTTCACTGATTCCTGAATTTCGCTTGGATTATTTGTTTATTTACGATATCTGCAACTTGAAAACTAATGAAATATCTGAGCAAGATTCGATATCATCTCGGTTTCTTGCCCGCGCCACTGTTAAAATACAAAAAGTGTGTGAAACATCAATATCAACAGTCTGCGAAAGTCCTCGTTCAAGAATATGGTGAATGTCAAGGTTTAGAATTAAATATCTCGAGGGATTTTCCTATACTTTTCCAGGCTTCAGGTAAATATGCCAAGAGCACGCCCTATCCGGATGAAAAAATCCTATTCCTAATAGAAAACTAATGTACATATGCTGACATTATTATTATTTTTTCAATCAAATAATATTAAATAATAATTGTGTAAAAGGATTATAATTAGTTTCAAATTAATTCCAATATTAATATAAAATATAGTTACAATAATATATTTTATGTGATAAAAATGAATTTTTTAAATCACGTAATCTTACGAAATACGAAACATACATTTATTTATTTTTATGATACTTTATATATTAGTACTTCTTATATGTTGGTATAGATTAAAAGCGCAAAGTAAAAGTAATGTTTTAACGTTTAGGATGATCATGGAATGAATAAGTTAAATTTTCTATTCATATTAATTTAACATTCTCTATATCGTTCGTAAGATTACATTTTCGTAAAGTTCCGAGTGATTTTTGCGGAATGAATACGATCATTGTGGCACTACTACCCTATGATTGTTATATATTCTTAACATTGATTCAGAGTTTTTACAATATATATACTTTATAATGTAATAATAATAATAATTCAAACATCGGAAGTAAGTGCTTCGAAACTTGACATAAAATTTATATAAATGAATTTTTGCTTGAATTAGTCAGCAACACGAAAAATTATTATTCCGTTAATTGCATTAAAGTTTAAATAAGAACAGTAATTGCATTAAAAGGTTTAATCCCTCTTCCGTGCAAACTTCAACCTCAGCAAATCGTGGAAAAAAATTTCAGGATGATGAAAACTGCAGTTTTTACTATTCCCCACATATTCTAATCTTTACAGATGTTTCATCATATTCATGTATCAAACATCGGGATTTCATTTTGCATTATGGTACATATTGCTGCAACGTAAACTTTTTCTTCATCTCACATAGCGTTAGTCATCAACTTCAACTGCATTTGACTAAGAATCTATCAAGTAGCCCCCCCCCATGTTTATTTATTACAGATCACATTCATCGTCCCAATTCATCCTAAGATGCATTTTGTGCAACATGCAACTGCAAGTAGGAACACTCAAACGTAACCATTTTTATTTTAATTTATAACTATATTTTTACCATGATTCTTTTCATTGCGGCCTTTCTTTCAAAGCGAAATGGAAAATTTTCCCATAAATTCCTCATGAATTGGTACTTTGTAAGAGCATTCAACATTCTTTTAAAAAATTCAGGATCAATGGTAACTCATAATTTTACTTCAGAAAGAAAAATTTACTTAAAATTGCAGTCCTCATATTTGAATTTATTTATGAAAAAATGTAATAAATGCAGATATAAACTTTTATTTTTTTTATTTCAAACTAAATAGTTGGAAATGATTTATATACCAAAAGATTGACGGAATTCATATACCCGAAGCTTCATAAATCATGCTGTAACTGCTTAGATAAATATATTCTATTCCATTTCATAACCTATTATTATAGGTGTTCGGTGCATAGTTCCTTTTTTTCAGGTGTGAAGAAAAATGGCGGAAAAATTTTAAAAATGTAAATGATGTTCCTAATTCACAAGATAATGGTTAAACTCGAGGAAACCCAAGACATGCGGCCAATTATCGATGGCCGAATATGAACAAGTTTAAATTTACATTATATTTTCGTATCCAATTATCTGAAAATACTAATCCTCAAATGGACAGCCATGGAAAATGACTACACTTTCTAATTTCATGGATAAAATTTTCGTTAACAGCCAATCGCTATTGCGTCTTCCCTTTCTGTTTTAGATTAAGCCAGCGTGCCGGACGGACCGGGAAGCGGGGTCCTTTCCAGATTGTCGGATCGCACCATGCGAAAAGTTCGGCAGGAAAAATTAACTTCGGAAAGGGCGATTTTCCAGAGTTATGAAATTGTAGGAATCATAAATTCGAATTCCCTCCGGGGCAAACCGCAATCAAGGAACCCAAAAATCGTTTTACACAAAAGAGTTATGGACTCATTCGACGATGGAGGAAGAAGTTGCTCATCCGATGCAGATGAAATCATTATTGATAATGACGTTCAAATTTTTTTTTTTTTTTTTTTAATATTCTTTGTTTGATTTCATTTTCTTAAACTGAATTTTACACAACAAAATTTCGTATTTTAACGATGCACTCGAGGCGAGACGCTTACAACACTAACGAAATGGGAAGAATATTCGGCCGCTTTGACGGCGCGCTGATAAATAAATCAGAAGCATCTATGAAAGGATCGGGTACCGGAAAAAGGAAAAACCGAAAAAATTTTGCCGCCCGTCTAAAAAAAGAACGAAAAAAAAAAAAAAGGAGGACAAACAAAATTTTTCGATATCCTTTTTTAAAAACTCTCGCGTTCGCCGACACTCTCCGAAGGAAGGAGGGGGTTGGTATTGCGGAGTGGAATCGATGACATTTCGAACTGGTAAAGTTGGTAACTGAGGTATAACCTAAGTCAAGTTTAAACGGATTTAACGTGAAAATATTGGCACGAAAGAAGCGGAGAAGCTTTACAAGAAGACGCGCGTTGTTTATTTCAAACCGTTGAGTGCCTCAACTTTCGCGCGATTTCCAAACCTCGAAATGCGTTTTACGGTTAAAGAATGAAAACAGAAAACAAAAACTCTTGCATAATGAATGCATGCGAGAGATCGTTTACAATGTTTTCGAATATTAATTGGAGGCGGCACGCGGTCCTTGCGTAATTTTCGTTGGTTGAAAAATGGCCCGCGACTTAAGAGTCGGTCCGACGACCCCCGAGCTTTGTTGCAGCCGTTGAACGCAATGAAAAATATTTATACGTGATTTTCATAAGGCGATGCGAGTTTTCGAGGGGCAGCGACGAATAATACCTTTGGGGGATGGGAAGGGGGGGGGTGTTAAAAAAAGCGGGACAATTTTTATTGTATTCAAAATTAACCCGCACGCCTTTCGTATCCATGTTATATATTATGTGCGCCCGATAAGGTCATATTATTTTCTTATCCTAAATTAGCAATTTGTCATTAAAACTAGGCGTTTTCTATTTCCATCCAGTTAGAGGTGATTAAGTTCTGTTTTTTTTTTTTTGCCTGTCTAATTAAAAAAATAAAAAAAAAAAAAACAAATCGGTTGTAAGCTAACGCTCTGTGTGCAACTCTTAACCGGCACGATGGGTATACGATTTTAATTGTCGGAAACGCAGTTTACTTAGGAATAATACCAAATCATGTCTCCCAGCAGGGATTTCAGATCCGGGCGGCTGTCCGCAAAAGAGCGACCGATGCATTAGAAATAAATATTAATTTTTGTTACATTCAATGTGTCTTCCATTGACGTCAAATTGGCCCCAGAATTTTCTTCTGCTTTTCGTGATCGCGATTCCGGAAACGGAAAAGAAGGAGGCGGCGTCATCGGGAGCGGAAGTGATCGGGTTATCTCGGGAGCGCGTTCATTTTTTTTTTTTTTTTTTGCACGATGACGTGTCAGGAAGGGATAATGTTTCTTTTTCCCCCCCTCCCCCCCAATCGAAGTTAGATCTTGAGGTTATGTAATTAAACTACATAAATGCTTCATGAACATGTTTTAAGTTTAAAAAAAAAAAAAAAAAATATGCAGGAATACCATTTATTTAAACTTAGATAACCTGGCGGTCGGTTATTTTTTTACTATTCATTTGTTCTTGCTACGTTTCAAATGAATCGAAATGTTTTCTTAAATCGTGGTAGGGATTTTTAGGTGCAGTACTAGTACCATGTAACTCTGGGCTTGTTCTTCCGCTTCTTTTTTTTTTTTTTTCTCTCTCTCTCCAGGCTTTTATCCTCCCGCCCTGGATCCCCGGACAATTGCGCATCTCGAGGGGTTGCATTACGATAATTGTAATTTTTTATTTTACAATCAGCGCGCGAAGGATTCGTTTACGCGTTCGGATCTTTTCCCGGTTCCTTCCTTTTTCACCGCCGCGCATTTCGCGCAAAGTTAAATATGAAACTGCCGCCCCGCCGTTCGGTGGCTCGCGCGCGAGTAAAGCACCGGCGATCGGGAAACTCCTAGGCACGCTTGATGTTTTTAAAAAAAAAAAAAAAAAAAAAAAAAATGATATTACTTGCGACTTTTCAAACTTAATATGCAAAGCAACCAGTTTGGCTGATATCGCGTTCTGCCTACCTGCCGATACTGAAAATGTAGGTCTGTGGGTCTAAGGAGTCTTCTAGTGGGTGGGTCGGTACTCTGAAGTACTCCAGCACTGCATGGAGAGGGTATCGTCTTTTCTGTGAGATACTCAGCCGAAAGGAGGAAAAGAGGATTAACGCGGCTTCGCGATGGGGATTTGGTTCCTTCGGGAGAAATTTGACGCGGGGACTTCGGGAATCGCAAGGAGCGCATATTCGAAATTAAAAAGAAAAAAGGTTTCTCAGGTTTTTGCAAGGACCTTAATCCAAATCTAAGCGTTTCCGCTTGCTTCCAGGCGATGGGGTTTCCGCTGCGGGCGTTGACGTTTGAATGGAGCGAAATTTCTCATTGAACCCTTTGGCGCAAAATTGCTTTCCGATTTTGAAATTTAATAAAAATCCTTTTGTCTGGAACACCCTTTGACGTTCGCGGCTTTAATCCTCTTAACGAAATCAATTTTTTTTTTTTTTTTTATTGCAGTAATATCACAATTTATGGTCCCGGCTGACCTTTTAACTTGGTCAAAAACGGCAAAAGCTACCAAATAAAATTATCAAAATCATCGCCGGCCTCTTGTAACCCAAGCTGATTCCCCAGGGCTAAAGTCGGAAAAGAAAGGCGTCAGCTTAAAACCTGGGACATTTGCCTTGGCAAGACGTGTTCGGTTGCGTCGGGGCGAGCTCGAAAATTCGCCGACGCCGAAAACGGTTTGAATAGAAATATCCGGCATAAATGAAGAATTTACATGCCGCGGCTGAACTTCTCACAACAAGATCGCTCCAGAGTGCAATGCTTGGTACAGATATCCTAGGCCCGGAGCTTGTTGTCCAGAGTTATGACTGCCCGATGTGGTTGGCCATTCTGTACTTTAGCACAGTGTTGACTATATCGGTACCGTGCGTTATACTCGGGACCCGTGTTTGTACAGTGTCGAACTATTTATAGTGATTTCTGGTGATTTCTTGTGATTTTTTTTTTTTTTTTTTTTTTTTTACTGTAGTTCGCTTTTAGAGATAATCCGAATTTTTAATCCATGCATTTAAATTAATTCGGAAATCATAGTGCACTTAAAAATAAAATAGATAAAATAAATTGGATTTTTCTTATGCATCGGCTTTCATTAAGGTAAACTAATAAATACTTAATGTAAAATATACGATTTTTTTTTTAATGAGTAATATAAATAGCGTAATGTTAATAAAATGTTTTCAGGTACAAAAATCTTTATTTTATTTTTTTTTTTTAATATGAATGTTAAAGTACGGTGTTGTAACTGATCTGAGATTTTTTATTTTTTTTTTTTAATTGAATAATAATATATAATTCAACATCCCAGTATAAATTAAGGTTGCTTATTTTTTTTTTTCTGCATTTCCAAAATTTTTTTTTCTTCTTTTTACGAACAACTTTGAGATCGGTTTGCTTCACATGCATAGTTATCAATTATTGGAGCGCATATGTTATTCATATTGATAACTTTCAATGGAAGAAGATCAGTTCCTGAATGGTTAGTAAATTTTTAAGGAGGCGCGAAGGTATTTGCTTCACATCGTCGCGAATTAAAGAGAAGTTACATGGGCGCCAAAGGAAAATCGTGGCTTTAAATTTTCTCAAGTCATTCGCCGGAGATTGCTGGACGTGTTTCCCTCCCCGGTGATCTGCATATATAGATCAGTGATCTTATTTATTAACCTTCCGTTAGAGGTTACCGTACAATCGCGGGCAATCGATTCCGTATCAGATACCTGTTCAAGTCAATTCGTGAGAGTGCACATTTTTTCAACTGGCATCGTCCGCGGGAAATTTTATTCCTTCTTCCCTTTTATAAGGCTTGTGGTCGCATAATGTGAGCTTGGTTTTCGCATCTTCATTATATTTTTCGTGAGGCAATTATCCTTCCAAAAAAAAAAAAAAGAAAACGTTGTCATGCTCTTTCCGCAACTCGCCATAATTTTCTTTTGGCGCGTAAAAAAAAAAAAAAAAAAAAAAAGAGATAAATCCCGATTGCCTCATTTCCGTGGGCAAACAGGCACACAGGAGGGA
>JAOWBB010006684.1:0-20075 GCA_028565995.1 Ricinus marginatus
GTTCTTTAAGTAAGATATAAAGGACCAGATAAAAATGAAAGTTTTCTTAATTTTTAAAATAAATTCAAAATTTTTAATTTTATTATATTAAAAAAATTTACATCTTGTATAATTTTAATATTTTGTTTATTGATTGGGTTTATTTTCATATCGAATGACTACATAAAGTTAAATGCAATTTTATTTTTTTTGATTCGGAAGCCATGAAATTTTCTTGATCATTTGGATAAGAAGGCTCTTTCCTCCTTATGTTCATCACATCGCTTTGATGCAAATCGATCGCAGTCACAATATTCAATTATGATGTATAGTACAAAATTATGTTAAACAGTATGAAAATTATAAATTACAATAATGCCAAATGAAACTTTTAAATTTGTTTTTTGCATGATTCTGAAAGATTCACTATAAATAGTAGATTATGAAATTCTTTTGGCCTTGCATTTTACACTAAGGGATTTCATGTTGATTTTTGAAATGCAACTGAATTATGATATTTTTAATCCTTGTGGCGGCATCCAATCGTGACTCTGAAAATGAAATTCATTATCGCGATGTGTTGCAGAAATTAATTCTTTAAAAAATTACTTCTTTAGCTGAAATGAAAAAAATTCAGGGTCATATATTAAATTTTACAACAATAAGATGTTAAAATACACTCAGATTGAAGTTCAAACTATCAAAGCAAAGATTTTTTTTGTTTAAGTTTTAAGAAATGAATGTGATACATTTAATTATTTTGGATCATTCCAATAATTCTGATCTATAAGATTTTATATATAACAGACATAACGACAGACATTCAAGAATTCTTTGGATCTTCAATAACTTATTAACGAGAAAAAACCTCATTTTTAGAAAGCAATTTTATAATATAAATTAAAATACCTTGTTGGCCCGAAAATGTTTTAGCCTTTCTATAATTTCTAGTTTAAAATCCAACAGAAAAAACAATGTGGCACAAACGAAGCAGCATTCCAAAAAAAAGTATAATTGAAATGTATATTATAAATCAGATAAAGTTATGACAATCTGAAAAAATAAATTTCGTATTAATCTTAGAATAAGAAAATTTATTAAAACGCCCAAATTCAATTTAAGTCTAAAATAAACTTTTGTCAAAAACTGGTTTTAAATTATCAATTATTTACTCAACATTAATATTTTAGAGCATCAAAAAAAGTAACTGATAAATCATACATAATTCCATGTCAGTAAATTTTAAAATAAAAAATTTTTTATTGTAATAAAATAAAAATTGTGTTCTCGTCGAAGGTATTTTCTTGACTATTCCATTTACTGCATGTTCCTATCGTTTAAATGTAGATCAACTGAAATAAAAAATTAAAAATTAATGGAAACGAATCAAATAAATTGGAACACTGATTTTGTTTAGTTATTAATAAAAGAATTTATCATTAAAAGTTGAAAATTAAATATTATATATTTTCGTAACTTAGGAAGTAATTAAACAAAAAATTTTTGATAAGCGTTTATAATAAAAAAAAATTTTATACAATTTTTGGAGGACTAACATTTCGCCAGTCCAGAACGAAATAAGACTTTCTTAACGAAGCATTTTAAAAATCCGATCAAACTCTGAGATACAATAATATCATTGACAAATTTAATAAATAATTGATATGAATCAATAATAGTTTAAAAATAGCTATCGAACTAGTAAATTTTCCTCTCTTACCTATAGCCAAAATTGTATTCCATTTACTATTTAAAAAAAAATTAAATTGTGAACTTTGAACAAATTAACGTAATTTATTTTTATTCATTTCAATACAATATATACAATATTTGTTACACGAAATGTTTGAAACAGAGATTTTAAATTTTCTGATATTTAAAGACCAAACGAAGAGAAAGTACGGAATGTTTTATCACTTAGGGAATGACAAAAAAATAGCCACTTGATTTTAAGATTTTAATTTCTAGAATTTCAAATAATTAATTACTTTTGCATTTTATTCTTAAAATTATCTTCTTGAAAGCTTTTAATATTACGTGATAATTTTCCATCTGAATTTTAAGACACCACAGCACATAAATTCTGGTGATTTTTTTTAATATATATTCTACAAATCTCCGTATTTTGGGCGACAACAATTTTTAACATGATTTCAGTCGCACTGAAGAAAATAATCTTATTTTAGACATTCACAATTGTTGAGCAGTTGAAAACTTTTGTCTAAAAATTAATCGAAGTTTTTAAAATAAATTAAAAATTTTTTCAGACACAATTTTTTATCATTTCTGATAAATCGATCGCTACACAACAATACCGATCATATATGTTATAATTTTTTATAACCAGCGAATTATTATCATTGCAGGAAAAAAATTTGATTTATTCTACACAGCGAGAAAAATCGGAAAGCCGAATTCCGAATTTTTAAACAACGAAACGTTATTGTTTAATCATTATTTATAATTTCTACGTGAAATAAAACAGTTGATATATTGCCACAAGCTAAAACTTATTCTTGTATTTTAAACGTTGGAGAAATCTTAACAGAAATTGAAAATTCCTATATTTTTGAAATACATGTATTTTGTAAAATAATATTGAAAGCATTTCGAATTTAATTTTCCTGGCTTAAAACAATAATATTATTTCAAAATATTTTTGTCGTTTTATTAAAATTAAATATCAACACATTTGAAAATTGTCAATTTCCAATTTTCATGAAATAAATTAATGAATGACTACATCTTGATTGGAAAAATATCAATGATGAAAATTATAAAAGGACGAACTTTACCGAAAGTGCTAAATCATCAATAATTATTTCCAGAGTAAAAAAACTTTTATTCTTATATTTAAACATCATTAACACAGCAATATCTAAATTGTGGATATCAAATCTGATTTCTGTAAATCTTTGATATGCTTCCAATATTTTAATGTTTAAAATAACAAAACATTGATTTAGCAATTGTTTTTCATGTTCAAAATTCAATTTTGAAATCCGAGACGACATGATTTATAATCCGAGATTAAAATTACAAGAAAAAGTTAACTTTAAAATAATCTAAACACTCTTATGAGAGCTAATAAACAACCGAAATTTATTTATCTGTTAAAATCTTATTAATTAAGTTGTCTTTGTACTTGTCTTCCGTTAATTCTCCTTCGATTCTTTCGTCTTTATCCGAAGTGATGACATACGTTGTGTAGTCTGACACGTTTACAGCTTCGTATTGTACTTGCTGATCCATTTCTACTTGATCTCCTTCTTCCTCTGTATCATTTCTGAAAAACAGTTCACCGTCAAACGAATCTGCATCAGGATCCAAATTCACAACTTGAACTAGACCTTGGTCTTCGACTTTTAATATTGTTCCTTCAGGATATTCATTTTCTCCCTCGTTTATCGTTAGCTCCGAAATTTCGTGAAGAAGATCCTTCGGGATTTTTACGAAAACACCTGAAATTATTATTTTAAAAAAAATTATAAGAAGATTTTGGTTAAAACAGACTTAATTATAACAGTCGGAGAAGACAGACTTGGTGTAATTAATTTTCGTCAAGTTGACTTAAGAAGAAAAAATTCGAAAAAAAATTTGAAAGATGATAAAAATTTTAACACCATTACTCTATAATGAAATCAAAAATTAAATAATTATATTAGTTGGTGAATTTAATAGCTTTTAGAACCGTAAAAGAAGAACACATTCTTTATCCAAGTTTTTCACTTATCAGATCCATCTGAAAATTTATATACCATATTTTAATAAAATTTAAATGGAAGTAATACAGTACCTGGAGGAACATTTTCTAACATTTCAATTTGATTAATAACGGTTTCTTCTACTTTACGCTTCTTTTCCCTAAGATTTCTTTGTTTTCTGCAGCGAATATTCTTTAAGTATTTTTTTAGCTCAAGATCTTCTTCAGCATGATACATTTTTAAGATGTCTCCCACTGAGATATCGGTGTTTAAGGCCATATCTCTAACCTGAAATTAACATTTAACTAATAAATTATAAAAGTTTAAAAAATAAGTTCTTAATATCAGTTAACAATTTTTTAAAATATTATCTTCAATTCATATACTATAAACGTTCAACTTTTTTTTAGAGTTTTGAAAAGTCACATTATAATGAAAAATAATTTATAGCTGGAAACAAAATCAAGGCGAAACTCAGCCAGATATAACATTTTATACAATCTTAAGTTAGCAAGATATAACTGAAAAATGTGACGTCCATAAATTTTTATTTTTTCAAAAATTTCAGTTAATTTAAAAATTAGAGAATACGTTTTCATTTATTATGATATGCATCATTTGGGCAGACACATAACCTTTATTTTTATTTAAAAAACATTCTTTCTCATGAAAGAAGTCGTAATTTCCTTTAAAATTTAATTACCAGTTGTTTAATATCCTGTTCCATGTCTTCTCCTTCAATTTCTTCTTCCGGGTGATTATGATTAAAATTTGTACATGTAAGAAGAGCTGATGAATCGAGTTTAGCTCTGGCTGGACAGTCATCTCTTCTGCAACGCCAGTAACTACCGGAGTCTACTTTAGAAGACATATACTTTCGATATAAATAATTTTTGTATTGCAGAAAATGAGACTGATGAGTCTTTACAAATTTATAATCATCATCTGAGAAAGAAAATATTCACTATTTAATACAATGCTGAGATTGGAATTCTTTGTTTTAATCTTAATTATTTTATCAATGAAAAAAGTAATCATTCATTGAAATATAATCGATCCATTCTTATGTAAATATATTAAAATAAGCCATTAAAATTTTAGCAATTAAATCCTGAAACAAGCATGAATACATTGCAAGTTGGGCAGGGTTCGCGATAGTTTCTGCGGATAGCAATAGCTACAATATATTTCATTTTGTAAGTTTACTTAACTTTGGGCATACACTGAAATTCATTATCACTGACATTATGCAATTTACTTATTTAGCCTAAAAGTTAAATTATTTTAGATGCATTGCTTGGAGGGCGAAGAACACTAAGTGTGGCTTGTGCTGTTTACCCTAGATCTTGGCAAGCGCATTTTAATGCATGTGATGCTCTGTCTCTAGAATAGCTCGGCTTTTTACCGTTTATTCCTGTTTTCTCATATTTTGCAGCTAGTGCATCCTATAACTTTTGACACTTTATTAATACATTCAAGTACATATCACTTTTTTTATTCCAATAAATGCGCGAAAGTAACTTTCCTGTATTTATGTTTATTTTAACAATTGCACATTCACTGAACTTCAAGTCACGATTTGAAACAAAAGTTTAAATACCTAGTAATAGTTAAATAAGACCAGTCTTACTGGAGTTCTGAATAAATTCGGTAAATTATACATAAAAATTTATGTATATGTTTGAGATAAATGATTGATTAGTTTTTTAAATTTATTTTTAAAGACAACATTTTTTTACTTTTATTCCAAGAGATAATCTTTGGAAAGCCATTCATATTAAAATAAAAATCGCAAATTTGAATAAAAGAATCCAATCTCAATGAAGAATAATCATGACAGGTGACAACTAACTCCATTGTTTGAAATTTTATGAATATGTCCTCTAGTTGAATGCATATACAATACCTGATTCTCCTTTTCTTGAATTGTCATAAAAACCGGCGGATTCCGCTTCCGTTTTCCTTTTAGCCCTCCATCTCCAGAAATTGATTGTGTCGCGATATTTTTTATCAGGATCATCATTAATGCCAACCTGGCGCAGTAATTCGGCAGGTGACAGCTCCGTCTCCAATGTCAGTTTCCTAAGCTGCAGTAATGAAAAATGACTGTCATAAAATAATTTTGAATATTTTAAATATTAAACGCAAAAGGTTTTGTAATTGTTGTTATGAAAACTGTAAATCAAGCTAGTAAAACTAATCGATGAATACCTCTGATATAATTTCCTTCCTTTGCATTTCTTCAAAATTAGGCTCATGATTATGAGTGTATTTAGTTAAACTGAAAAACCCCGTAGGTTTCATTGTGGCTTTAGCTTTGCATCCTCTTAATGTACACGTCCAGTATGATTGCTGAGACTTTGATGTCATATATTTTCTATAGGAAAAACCTTCATAAAGGAGTAAATACTTCCCGTTTTTACTTTGAATATACTTGTAATCTTGCGAACTACCTGAAAATGAGAAAATTAATTATTTTAATTTTATAAATTAGGAACGTTTTTAATTAGCACATTTAGAAAATATTATTATTGTAATATAAATGAATAAAATTTCATTTTTTCTCAACTTATGAAAAATCATTTTTTTCTCCAGCAATTTCTACATTTCCATTAATGTAACATTGAAATCTAAAAATAAAAAAGTTTTATTCTTTAAAGCAATAGTTCACAAATACATAATAAGAATAAACAAGCCTGATGAATTATAATTTTGGCAATGAAGTTAAATTTAAGAGTAACCTTACACTAATACATATAAAATCGCTGGGTATCAGGAATTTTTATAATACCAAACAATTAACAAAAACCTTAGTATTGCGACGATAGGAGCGGTTGGTCAAAATTATCAGAAGAACAAAAGTAAATTTATAAATTAATTTGAGAGAATATTTTTAAAGGTAAAAGAAAGAAAATAAAAAAATTCATAAAACGCTCCAACTGAGATAAATTTTTCATATTTTATTACGAGAAAGCACGAAATAAAAAAAAATACACTAAAAAACACTAAAACTTAATTTTTAAACTTATTGTTAAATGTAACACTTAATATTATTAATATATATAATTTTTTAAAGTTTCTACTTAAAACAAATGAACTTCTGAGGTTTTTTTTACGTTAATTATAAATAGCTTTATTAATACAAAACTTAATTTATTTGTTAGAGTAAAAAGAATATCGCTTAATTAATTAAAAGTCTAAAATTAATGGTCTACTAATAATAAAAAATTTTTTTATAAGTAGAATTTTTAACATTAAAAGTAATAAGATAAAATAAAGAAATTCCGAAACAAATTATTCGGGAGATCATAAAAAGCAAGGAGATTATGAAAAGGAGATCAAAAAACAATTATACATCCAAAATATTTTTTCCAAGATATAATTTTTGTGAAAACTGAATAGATTTCAATTTCATATGATTTATAATAAATAGGTCATGAACATTATATAAAAAAATTATATTTTATTAAATTATTTGAAACTCAGTATTTAATGCTAAAGTAATATTTTAATTTTGTTTAAAACTTTTATCAAATCCATTTACAGAATTTTAACTAGTCGCTTAAAAGTCTCGCATTAAGCAATATATTTTTATTGATAAGTTAAAAGGCAAGATTAATCACAAATCTATCGATTAAATATATTATTGCTGAAGACAATATTCAAAACCTTAAAAGAAATACAGCTTCTGACATATTTTTATACAAGTTTTCAAATTAATTTTCCGTAAGAGAAAAAAAAATTGAAACCTCAATTAAATCACATACATGCCGTGATCTCAATGAAATATTCAGTTGTACAAAGTATAAAAATTGGTGAAAGATTCTTTACAGTTAAAAAATATTATATGTAAAATGAATAAAAATGTATTTCAATACATCTAATATGCAAATATATTGCAAAATATATATTCTTTTCAAATGACAGTATGTGAAAAAAGTTTAATTTTCTTTTTCTTATTAATTTAAACTCTTCTGTTTTTCAAAATCGCATGTGACCGGCTCAGTTCTGCACCCAAAGCCAAATTTTTTAAGCATCTCCTTTGAGCTTTTCTTTTGTGCACCTAAAAGCAAATAAAAAAAAAATTTACGTTCTTGACAAAGCTAAAAATCATTTCGAATAATTTAAAGAGCAAAAATTTCCATAATTAAAATATTAAAGATATATCAATGTGTATTTCTGTTCTTTAATATTCGAAAGAACATATATATATAAAATTAAAAAACATAATTATTCCAATTGCCTCAATATTTTTTATCACATTACTTTATACATTACTTTATGAATATTATTAATAATTAAGCCGAATGAGAAAATTAATGTTTTGAAGTCATAATTATTCTTAACATTCACATCATAGATGTTTTATGTAACTAAATGCTAAATACAATAATAGAACCCAACACATACCTTTCATTTTTTATACAAAAATTTGTCACTCCATTATTTATGTATCATTACGTATTGATAGTGAATGAATTAAAATTCGCACTCCAATTTATTTTTCTAATCGTAATTGAAATATTTCGACTCAGTCATCGGTTATTTTCGCTTCTTCAAATGTGACATCAGAATTAATATACATATCTTTTACTGCAGTTTTATACATGTAAAATCACTTTTTTTTTATTTTTTTACCGGCTTGCTAACCTGTAAAAGTAGACTAATATTTTAGTTTTAAACGTTCTTGTGCTTCAGAAACAATATCAAAGTTAATAATTATTTCGGTATAAGGTTTTCGATCATGCAAACAAAATATTGAATCAACGATCCTGATATTTTAAACATAAAGTAATTTTTTTATATCAATTGTTTTATTAAGCACTACAATGGAATAATAACCACTTAACATTGTCTTTCACCAAATAACATTTGTTACGAATTGTTTATATTGCATATTGTTCATTTATACACATCTTGATCCTTCAATATTAATAGTGCACAATAATTCTTTTTTTTATTTCAACATTTAAAAACTATTGTACACTAAGTTAAGCAGTAATCTAAAAATGGTACGTACATTTTATACATTATCAAAACATTATTTCATAATACATTTTTATAACGTTATTTTTAAAATTGATTACATTTTCACTATTACATTTATAGATAACTACGAATGTACAAAAGGATAGTTATGCCTATGGATTATTTGTTTTTTTCAGTTTTTATTATTTGGAAAACATAGACTTTTAAATGTTTATATGAAGTTAAAATTAGATATAATGCGATTGCATTCGAATATAAAATACTTGGTTCCTCAGTAAGAAACTAAAATCGAAATTTACAAGAAACCATGTGTTTAGCAAAAAAATTAACCAAAAAACATTTCTGGGCAATTTTTCATTGTACTTCAAAGAAAACAATAATATAATCAAAGTATTAAAAATTACAATTCACACATTATTTCAGAAATTTTTTCTATAAATTGAGTTTGAATAATTAACAAGGTACAAAATATTTTTTGAAAATTTCATTTTTACGAAACACAGAAAATCGAAATGATTAATGATAATGAAGGAACTGAATGGTTGAAATTTTTATAAAATTTTTTTGTCGCGGTACATAACTTTTAAGAAAGCATTTAAAAATATGTGCTCAACTTTATCACAATAATATAATTATATATTTTTTTACCGCATCATAACTTTTTTTTTCTCTTTCCTTTACATCATTTAATTGCCATCGGATAAAAATAAAAAGAAAAATTCAACTTAAAAATAAGAACTTGCTGTTTAATCATATAGATATTCATTCAAATTATTTTTGGATAAATATATATATTTTAAAACTGATAGCAGCAGAAAATTAAATTAAGGGAAATCTGTTATGTAAAAAGTATTTATTTTGTATCTGTTTGAATTAGTCACTTAAAATAATTAAATTTTTAACATCCTTAAGATAATATCAACTTTTCTTGAGAGAGAATTGAAAACTAAGAATTTGATACGACAAAAATAAAAAAGTAAAATAAAAGCAATACATTTAGTTTTTATTTATGATATAGTAAACTTTTTCGAAATGTTCTTGTGAGCCGTCCTCGATTTGATAGAGTTCGTCATCATCTACCACAATGCCCTCTTCTTCGAATACTACTTCTTCACTTTCTTCTAAAACTATATTCTCCTCCTTTAGATCTCCTCCTTTGGATGCGTACACGTGCTCCTCGTTGTTGGATTTCCCAAGATAAAACTTCCAGTCGGAGTCTTTGGTTTCGAGGGGCAATTTGATTTTATTTCCAGTCGCATAATAATATTCACTGTTGTTTGAAGCCGATTGCTTTCCTTCTTTGCCAAATCGATATCTCCAGTTGGCTATCGTTTTCTCCAGTGACTCGTCTTTTATGTTAAAGTGTTCAAGTATTGTCTTCGGCGGATGATTGTACTCGAGGGCTCGTTTTTTTATCTGGAAAATATATCGATGTAATAAGAGATTATATTTATTATATTATTATGTGAAACAGCACTACAAACGATGAATGCTAAAATATCACATTGGTTTGACGACATGAAGAAGCAACTGAGCCTTAAAATATAAGCCTGAATTTATCCGAAGCTATCATCACTTCAAAAATTTTGCGATTAAATTTTGGTGTGATTAATTGCTCAGCACTCTAATTACACCAACCAAGGTAATGTATAACAGGATTTCACTTATCTTCGTTACTAATTTTAATAAAATTAGTGATGATTATTTATTTAAAGTAAATTTTCTAATCTATTATGATAATTTTAAAAATATTATAAACGAAAATTCAAGTACATATTAATAGAAATCGTCCTCGTATGTATGCAATGTAAATATTGTTTCCAAATTTGGTACCATACATATGAGTAGAATGGCAGAATTATGAAAATTTTATAATATTAAACAAAAAACAGCAACTTTTTACTAAAATTTTGTTAATCCGCGATCGAAAGAAGGAATATGTGTTGAGTGTTATAATGATAAGTTTTTAATATGAAAATTGATTTCGTAAAAAGGCAAAAAAATTCTACTTTCAGTATTGAGGAGAAACTTACTTCTGCGCGAAGATTCCTGTATTTAACTTTTTCCTCGTTCGGCGGATGGTCATGCTCGTTGGTTAATCTCAAGACGCCGTGAGGATCGACATTTCCACGAGCCTTGCAGGATCTGAGAACACACCTCCAGTAACTCCGTACTCGGGTCACGCTTTCCCCCAAACGATTCATCGAAAAACGAGCTCTCTCTCTGTCTCTGCGGAATACATATCCGTTGTATACCAATTGAGGCAGTCCATGCTGATTCTCCATATAGTAGTATCGAGACGGGTCGCTTTCAACTGTTCAAAATGAAAACAATTAGAGATATATATATACATGTGTATGCATGTGCATAAGTTGTGTGCGTGTGTGTGTGTCGTGAGCGTGTATGTATGTGTATTTGTACATACAAAAATTTTCGAGATCGAAGATAATGAGATATTATGAATACAGATGTTATGGAAGGCGGAAGCGACAGGATGTGGGCAATTTCACTTTTATATATACATATAATTATATTTAAAGTCATTTAATTTCAATTTTAATAAATGTAGGATATTAAAACATTAGCCTAAAATTATTATTTAACAATTTTCCTAGCATCGGTTAAATTCACTAAGTAATTTATATTATTCACGAAAGTATTCATTGTATTAATATCATAATTACATGTATTCTAAATTATAGAGTATTTTATTCATAAAATTAACAAATTTAATCATAAGTTTTATGATCATTACTAAGAACTAGTCTAATTTTGTATACACACCACATAATATATATATATGTATGTAACAGATGTTACTCAGTATGTGCATACGGAATGAAACAGGGAGGTACCATTTCCTTACCGAAAATGCCGAGATATATAATTATATTAATAAAATACATTAGAATATTTTAATATATCTGATTAATTAAAATTAACAAAGAATGTCTCCTTTCGAAATTTATTATGTTATACTTTAGAATGGTTAGGCAATAATATATTTTTATAGGAAAAACTTTTTGACTTCACTGAAATAAAAAAAAACTGTGTACTGATTTTAGTTCAATTATTTTAATATTATGACATCTTTATATATAAGTCAGTACTAATAAATATCGAAAATTCAAAATTTTCGAAAAGTAAAAGGATAGAAATTTGCTGTTTGAATAAATTTCTTTTTTTTTTAATAAAATATATATAATTATTGTATTTATATTCCTTAATTATTACAATTTTTTATCATGTTTTATACTTGTATTAACGTCACTATATTAGAATACACTTTTACATTCATATGGGATCAGCAATGCCGAAAAATATTTTTTCATTAATATAATTTTTTTACAAGGAGTAAAAATTGCAACACATGACAATCATAAAAAGAATTAATATATAAAAATTTTCATTTATAAATTAATTAAATATATAAATAAAATTGATTTATATATTTAATTAATATAATATCCGTTTATAAATTAGAATGAAAATTTTAGTGAAGCGAGTAAATACAGATTAGGAATATAAAGTATATATATTGCATTTTTTTCTCGTTCACTGAAATGAAATTTTTTTTTTATTTAAGTGCAACTGGAATTTATTTATTGGCACTAGTATACAAATATTATTATGATTTGCAGATTTAATTTAAATATTGTCATGACATTTAATATTGATTGTAAATGTGTGGTAAATTTAACAATAATTTGTACAATTCACTTAAAAAAAAACTCAGAAAATCATGTATATAGTATGCCGGGGTAATAATAATAATAATAATAATAATAGGTATTTATCTTTTCGATAATTAAAAATCATAGTCTAAAAACCTGGGGCCATCATTCATAATTATTGATTTTTATAATACTGAATCAATTTAGATTAATTTTATAGCCATATGATTAAATACAATATTTTGTAAATTTACCAAATTTATTTATATTATTCGTTTGCAATTATCCATTAAACTTAATGTGAAGTAAAACATTTTTATATGACTCATGAATATTTGTATTTCAAATTAATGCCAATAATTGCTGCGAAGAATTTTTAATAACTAATTATTATTCATGCCAGACTTAGTGTTACATGTATATAAATGTAATAATGCAGTTTTCAGCCTGCATATTAGATTTATTAAAATAATAGAAAAACAATTTAGGAAAGTAAAAAATTCTTTTCTTAAACGGTGAATTCAAGTTCCATTTTGCATGTGATTAATTTCTAAGCAATTTTATTATAGCTCATATTTTTTATTTAAGGAATAAAATCAAAGCTGTTTTTTCTTTTTGTGTAAATCATCTTGAAATAAAACAAGATGCAAAACACTATCGATAACTTGGTGGTATACAATATTTAGAAAAAGGCTGAAAACCACTAATAACTTGATTCATATTAATAAAAATAATCGCAACAATATACATGATTAAAAATTAAATAAGTTTAAATTCACCGGTTTGATAAAAATTAAAATTTAAAAAAAAATGAATTTTGGAAACATTTTAAAATTTCGTTATATTTATTCAATTCATAAAAAAATAAATAATTTTTATTTTTTGTCATATATCATTGCATCCGTTGAATGTAGATATTGCTTCGTGAACTCTTCTGTAACTTGCAATGTTTCCTTCCAGAGCAATTTTTTTCAATTTTCCTTTAGGGTTGATTAGAAATGCTCATTATAATTTCTTGTTGCCCCGTTAAAAAATGAAGTTCAGCATAATGCCTTTTTCCTTTTTTGATATTTCATATTAATATTAATAACACACCTGAAAAGTAATCAACTATAATGTTATTCATCGAATGAGAAATAAAAAGAAAGTAAAAAATTATTTTTTTATAAAATAATGAAAGTTATTACCATTTTATACATTACTTTCTTTTAGTCTTTTTTTTGCTCAGACACAGTGTTGTTTAGGTAATATGTTGATGAATGTCCAAATTTTTTGAGAATGATAATTAGCGGTTCGTTTGGGGATAATAAAATCCGCGTCATAAACTTGTTGATAACAATATTGAAATAATGCTTTAAAATTCTGGAATTGATATAATTCCGTAATCATCTTAAGCTATTTATTATATACTGATATCAAGATTAAAACAGATTTGAATTTTTTAGTTCTGATAAAAGATTTTTTTTTCCTAGCTGAAAATCTTTTTACAAATTTCATATAAAAATATCATAAGCAGCTTTTACATTTAAACATTTTTAATTTTATGTAAAATAGATTTTTTATTGCACAAATTTCAAACAATTAGAATTCTTTCTCGAATTTAAAATAAAATTAAGGTGTTCAATAGAAACTAGAAAAAAACAAAAGAGCCACACCTCTGATGTGAGAGCGACACGGAAATTCTTTATATTATTTCATTACAAAGCTATTGCTTTATAATATTTTATGAAATAATTACAAAAATTTAATGTGCTATCATATTGGTTTATTAAATTTCCAATTCCTATATTAACTATATTTTGTTGTGCAATATATGAAAAATTTCATTCTTTTACTATCAAATTTATTAAGATTTATAATGTTTACTATTTGTTATAAAATTATTTTTAAAGTTATTATCGATGTAGTAAATATCATAAAAAAATTAAATAACCAAAATTAAATTTGGTGTAGTATCTGAATTGTATGAATTTTTACATTAGTTATAAATAGATCATGAAACAATTAACACAATTTAACTAAAGAATTTTAGTGTACTGTTCTTAAAGTAATCAAAAATTTTATAAATGCGTATTGCAATTAAAAAACTTTTTTGATTATTTATTTATACAAGTATATATATTTAATTTTTAATTTAAAAGTACTCATAAAAAATTGAAAATATTTAGCAACTTATATTGATTTAAAAACAATCACAGAGACATCATATTAACTTATCAAATATGACCTTTTCTCTATTTTTTTAAAATTTCATATGAGAGGAAAATCTTCATATATTCAAAATCTTATGTTTTTTTATGTACAATTTAAATTAAAAACTTTATTTCGTTTAATAAATTTAATTATACATGCTTGCGTTCATAGAGATCTTGCAACGTAAAACTTTATACAAGATTTTTTATTTCCTTCTTCAATACATGCAGTTTTAAAAAATTACATAATATTTTTACAATATTTAAACATACGTTGAATCTATAAAAAAGTCCTTTCATACTCATCAATTGTTTACTTTTAATTGCTTCAATAAAGTTCTTTTTTTTGTTCCGATTATAAACTTTAAATAATTGTTAATTTTTTTCATATCGAATCACTTACTTGAAGCCTTTTATATAGGTAGATCAATTATAATTACATTTAATTGTTAACTAATTATTTTAAATACATATTTATATAAGATGTGCATACTGATTCACTAATGTTATTTTATACAATTTAAACAATAAAAAAATTTTTTTATCTTTATAAAAGGCTCAAGATGAAATTTAAGTACATAGCACTGAATATTTTATAACTTAAAATAGGAACTTCTAAGAAATGTTTTTTATGCTGTTTGCAATTTTTTATAAATTAAAACCGATTTTAGGATTAAATCCAAGATAATTTATTAATAAAAAATGGTGAAGATTATCGGCCGAACAAATATTATTAACTAAATTAACAACAAGAGTAAGAAAATAAATTATAGACGCATATTATAGTAATTACAATAATAAAAATATTTTTATTTGTGAGATCCATATGTGAATTATTTAAAATTTTTTTGCTTTTAGTTTTTTACGTCAATCTTAATTAATTATTTTATTAATTTCATTTTTATCTTGATGAAACTAAATTACATTTATAACTAATTTTTATATTCATAATACATTTATCGTATGAATTTATAAATTGATATTCTTATTGCAGTCTTATACTTTTTTTCCTTCAGCCGCTATACTTCAATTGTTATTTTATATTTCGCATCAAACATTTCAGTGTATTAAAAAAAATGTAGTACTGATACTAAAATTAGTTTGCAACAATGTAAATATTTTAACTGGGACATTAAATTAATGCCACTTGAATTTTAGGACAGAATGTTTTCAGTTACATGCCTAATGGTTAAAAAGATAAATAATTTACAATTCTAATAAATTTTATAATAATTCAATATTTGGTGGGTTTTGAATACAAATTAAAAAGAGAAATGTTAATCTTAAAATTTGTATTTAACATAGATGCCGTTATTTTCATGTTTAGAAACTTTGAAAATGATATTAAATAAGACTAGATTATTTCAGTAACTGTGGTATTAGATGTAAAAAATTTTTTCATCCGAATTATTTACAAATAAAAAATTCGGCTCAAATATTAGATAAAGATATATATTAAGATACATTTTATTTTTTTAAATGGATATCAAGAGTATTTCCAAATCCAAAGCAGTTTTAAAAAATTTTCCAAGGCATTTAAATAAATAAGCTTTTATTATATAGTTAAAAAAAAAAAATCAACAGTTTCAGCACGCTTTTAAGCGAAGAAAAAAAGCGTTTATAACTAATAAATAAAATTTTCAAAAATAAGCGAATTAACATTTGAAAGATTGAATAAGTCGAAACTTATTTTAAATAATTCAAACGGAAATGGTAGTTTTGTGACATCCATTTTCATCGCGAAAATTTTCATTTCGCAGTCAGCATTTTACAGTATATGAACAGTTCTAATACTCTGACTCATATTAAGAATTGCTGAGATTTTAAATTTCGAAAACTAGTCTCATTTTGCAGACGACTGTCTCGAAGTTTGCTGAGATCCAAAAACGGTTGATGCCATATTGGTTAACAAATAATTCAGCGCTAATTCGTCCCTCATTTTGTAATTTGTTTCATTCTTCTTCATCATATAAAAATTGTAGCAAGTGTCGTGACCGATACCCCGCGTCCGGAGGTGTGTCACAAGATTAGTCACGTACGCGTTGTTTCGGTACGTGATTCGCTTCCCGCACACTCTGCATGTTGCCTTATCCTCTTCCAAAGTGAAATATTCCCATATTGGATTTGAAAAGTCGTGCGGAGGCCGAAACTCGCTCGAATGAGATCTCTGACGGGGAACCATCGGCGGAGGAAATAAATTTGGCGGAGGCATGGCATAAGAAGCATTTGGTTGGTAAAACTGATCCTGCTTTGCCGGTTTTATTTGCTGCTCTGATCTATACCTGCAAGCGTTCGTCGGTGGAGGAAGCGCGGGCTCCGAAGGTAGATCGAAATCATCTCTATCTATTAAAAGCTGCAACATTGACTCCGCAGCTATTTCTTCTTTAATATCCAATTCTCTCCGTTCGCAGGAGTTCAAATTCTCTGTCGAAAAAGAAACATATTTTTAATTATAAAAATTTTCCAAAGATTTACCCAAACATTAACATTATAAATGTTCACTTCCGCTATTTCTCATGAATCAGGATTTAAATTATTTACACTCATACATTGGAATTTATAATTAGAATTACAATTGGTTTTGAATGAGATTTTCTTTTTGATTGATCAATTTCTTTATTCTTATACGTATACATATATGTATATGTACACGTAAATTTATTGAAAAACGGATACAGCTATTTATAACGTAATATCATTTATTCCAATTTCCTGCACATCAAAATTCACCGCTTCACCGACTGCTATCAACTTCTACACTAATCACTAAATTCTGGCACTTAAAATAAATTATCTATTATCTAATACTTTGACTAAAATTATAAGATTTTATTATATAAGTCCATTTATTTTATTAATGTAATATTAAGGACATTTTTCTTTGTTGGAAAAGAAATTAATCCATAATCATTAATATGTCCAACAAAATCGAGCATTCATTTAGTTGAGTATTAATTTTAAAGCAATGTTAATGAATTAATTTAACTTTTGTTATTTTATAATAGAAAAAAAACGAAAAACAAAATTTATTAAGTGAAAATATTTAATGCAAAATTGCACGCATTTAACTTAATGAATTACAGGTATTCAAGAATTATGATAAATTTCTTTTCTGCAAAATTTATAAAATAGTCACTACTTGAAAAATGTATCTGTCCACAGAACACTAAAAAATTTATTAATGTCGAAAAAAATGAAAGCTTTAATCAAAATAAATGTAAAATATATATAATAAAATCAATTTTTAAAATATTTCTATAAAGTTTATCAGATAAGAGTCACTGATACTTCTTACATTAAATTAAAAAATTTTGTTATTTGTTTATACGGATATATTACATAATATATTCATTTAATAATATACATCGAAAATTTAAATTTATATTTTACATTTAAAACGCTGCCCTACAAGAAGTATAAATATAATTTTATATTTTCCTATTAAAAGCTTAAATTTCAAATATGGCATACTATACACTGAATTCAAAAGAATAAAGATTATTAACTCTTAAATATATATATATATTTACATATATATATATTTATATAATACATATATATATATATGTGTAGAGAGAAAGAGAGAGAGAGAACAATTTCTTTTATGTATATATCCGCGTAAATATATATAACACAATTTTTTATTTTTTGAAAACCAATTCGTTAAAAACTTAAGTTTGCTCTTAAAGTATATTCTTTTCTACTATATTCAACTTAAAAATAATATTTTTAATCCATAAATTATTTTTATATATTTGAATTGTATTACTTTCAGTATTTTGAAATTCAAATGAAAAATATTTACGTTAAGAAAACTTCAATTTAATCGAGACTTTGGTTTGAACTTTCTCTGTTTTTGGTATCATTATTATTAAAATTTATTTTTACTGAAATATAAAAATTTGAAAACATAAAATCTTATCTATGTCATATAACATAAAAAATAATAATAAATTTAACATTTAAACTGACAAAAATAGTTCTTTACTTAACTAAGAATTATAAATTAAAATTTGCTATTTTTACACAATAATACTTTTCATACTTCTTTTTAGATATATATAATGTTCAGTTACAAATGATCAAATTTTGGCCAGAATATATAGATATAAGTTCGGAAAATAATTTTGCATAATTTTTACAAATAATTAGATGCAGAATAAAGAATACTTCAACTGATATCGTATAAAAATTAATGTATTGCTAATTTTTTTTAAATTCCTTTTTTTAATTGTAGTAAAGAGTTTTTCCGAATAATAATACAATTGTTACTTTGTTTTTGAAAATTTTTATATTCCAATGGTATTGGATTGGCAAGTTTAAACTTTACATAAATTAATATATATATTTTATATTTTACATTTATGTATACACACACATTCACACGCACACGTAGTTCAATATTCCACTATTAGTTGCAAATATTAGGTTTCACGTTGCGTTGTAAAATCACAGTTGATTATTTACATTCATGAGATTCAATGATTACATTGTTTAATATAGTTAAAGCATTGCGTAGCATGATCTCAAAGAATACGACAAAAAATTACATTTCTATAAGTTTGTCTTCATTGTGAACATTACAAAAATCTCATGTACGATTAAACTTTTTTTTAATGTAATCTCGAAAATGAAGCTCGTGACCTTTCCGCCGAGCTAAATGATTTGCCAAACTAGTTACATAAGCAGGTCCTCTATAAGCCATAACGCGTAAGCAAACTCGGCACAAAGCTTTCTCATTAAATACTGTGAAATGTTCAAATATGGGATGATCATTGCCATGAAAACTGATGCTTGATGATCTTTCCTCATGCACTGAAAAAGGAAAATTCAGCATTATTCACACATATAAATTGTAGAAATTCGAATAATTTAAATATTGGAAAACTTTCCCGATATTAATGCATTCGATTACTGTCATTAGGATGTGAACATTTCAGGATAGTATACTTTAAACGAGTAAATTCCTTAAATTCGATCAAGATGAATTTCTATATTTGTTTAATTTTTACATAACTTATTAAGAAATGAAAATTAACATAAGTAAAAAAAAATTAAACTTTAATTTTCCACCATGTGACTTAATAAATTAATATCTCGGTATTGAATATTTAGTAATTCAGTTAGATTACATAAACTGCTTTTGGTTCCCTTTCAATTTGTTGTTTATTAATCTAACTGAACATTCAATAGGTGTGAAACATAAATGAATAAGTTATTTTAATATAAAAATAAAAATGTTATGTGGGTTTTTTCCATATGATACACTCGAAAACTATGTAGTATATAAAATTTACAACAATAGAACAAGCTCTTAAAATATATCCTTCATATGTTACGCCAAAGAATGTCGCAACACGTAAATGCAGACACTGAACTTTATGAAGCATTAAAACAGATTTGCTATAACTTTTCTTTTCAGAGTGGATGTTTTGACTGTTCAAGTTGAGGAAAAACAAATTTAACTTAAATTTTAACCACAAACATACACATTTATCTCCATAAAAATCAGTTTGAAAAATTTGACTTTAATAATA
>JAOWBB010006685.1:0-20059 GCA_028565995.1 Ricinus marginatus
CGGCTGCTACCGATGGACAGGAACTTGCTGCGAAGGCCCGGTCGGCGAGCTCGGCTACGTCGTTCAGTGGTGTGGAGTCGGGCATCGTGGTCAACAGTAGTCTGACGTTCGGCGGGAGTCTGCTGGACCAGAGTGTTCTTAGCATCTTATGCGATACAGCTGTGCCCCCCAGGTCCCGTAAGTATGCGAGGAACTGGGAGGGCGTCCGGTCTCCTAGCTCTTCATGCTCCAGTAGTTGTTGGAGTTTCCTCTCCTCCGGTACTGTCAGCCTAAGGAGCAAGGCTTTCTTGATGGATTCATATTTGTTGGTCTCCGGTGGGTTTTTGATGATGTCTCGAACCTCCGCGCCCCGGGTCTCGTCGAGAGCCAACACGACATGGGCGAACTTGACGGCGTCGTCAACGATTCCGTGTAAGCCGAACTGCAGTTCTAGTTGCGTGAACCACAGGTCGGGATCCTTTAATGTCGCCGTTACGGTGATAGCGTTCCCGGAACTCGGCCGTGTCGCGGTGGCGCTGGCTGCGGTAGTTCTTTTCGGCATCGTTGTTATCTGCAGCGCTGCTTTGATCACGTCGGGGTCACCACTGTAAACGTTTCTATCACGTATGTTTATATTCCAGTCCAAACGAACACTGACTACAATTTCCCAACGCAGCGCAATTTATGCGTTGCCAGGCAGATGAAGGAACGGTATGGAACGAATAAGATGTCAGGATTTTTGGAGAGAGCCAATGAAATTTCTAGAGCGGCGCTATAAAAGAGTGTGCACTGAGGCGCTCGGTCATTGGCTGTTTCGGTCTATTGGAGGAAAGGACTCAGGATAGAATCTCTGCCTGGCGACGCTACACCCGTTTTAAATGCAATTTACGAAAGAAAGAAAACAAAGAGGGCAGCAAAGTGCAGTGTTTTGCTGATTGTTCTGGGACATATTTCCGCAGAGAGAAGAAGGTATTTCCGTCGGAGCTTTAAAAATTTCGAAAATTGTGCATTTCACGACGTGACCAGTGCTACAACATCATTCGAGTTTAAATTTTTGCACCTTGTTCTGGTGCCCGACGTTTGAACAAGACAAAAATATCGAGTTAGATAGATTAAATACTGAAACAATTTAATCATCAAAAATCAATATTTAACTCTGACAATATTAAAATTCAAAATTTCGGATTAACTTTTATATTTAGCATTAGCCACGATCGAAAGTGCAACAAAATTTGAAAATCCGCTACTCAAAATTATTTTAATAAAAAGCAATTGAAAAATACATAGACTTATACATATATGTTTTCATAAAAGTAAATTATGTATATAATACCATTTATGCAATAAACATTTGACACAATTTCAGCTTATGTAATAAACATTAAATAATGTAATATATTTACTGTACATAATTTCACTAATTAAAAAAAAAATCTAGCAAAGAACTAGAATTTCGATTGTTATGTACAGGTTGAGAAAACTTAACGCTGAAATTAACTTCCTTTGCTTGGCATCCAAATTTCGACGACCGTATGAGAAATGAAGTTCCGGAATGTCGTGGCCATTCTCTCTCGCATTATTGTTCGCCCCCGACAAAAATTGTAGTAACAAAGATTCTGATCTTCAAATGGCTGCGGCAACGTAAACGTTCAAATCACTTTTGGTTATATCACTTTGGACTCGCGACAAATTTATATTTATATATACGTACATTACGTTTATATTATTTATACTCGCTCAATTTAATACAAAAGGAAAATCAACTATTTCAGAGTTATTTTAAAAGGTTTTTCTCCAAATAACGAGGGTGAATATTCGTGACGGCATATTTTGCTTACCCCTCGCGGTTTCCTGCGAGCGGCCCGTGAAAGATTCTCCCCGGGGAACGGAAAACAACATCCAGAAACGGCTCCGAGAGTACTTCTAAAGCGAGAACGCTTTAGAAGATTCATCCTCCGACCGCATTCGGTCAAAATTGCAGATCTGCGGCCGGAGTGCTATATTCAGAAAACTGAAAGCGGAAAGCGACTTTGCTCGCCTCGTTCATCTTTCAAACGGAATGTCCCAATTGTAAAAAGGTGGATGTCTCCCTAGTTAGAGAAATATTTTTGAATTTTGTTTTTTCTTGTTTTTTGTGAAGTCGAAAGGCGAAGGAGAAAAAGAAAATTGATCTTTTTCCCGAACTCAAAGGATTTATTTCTTTTTTAAAATCAACTCTTTCGACACAAATACAAAATTTTAAGTATTTAATGAACATGCCTAGAATCGATTCTTACTTTCATTCAGACCTTAGTAAGAAAATAATAACTTTCTATCTTTTCCTATTCTATTTTCCTATCAAATTTAATAGTGCAATACGAATATTAGATTAGATTAGGAATAGTATAAAAAGGAATAATTATTGAGGTACACTATTTGTTTATAATTAGCAGTTCGTGATTTATTTTCGATTTTCATCGAGTCAGGAGATCATTAGCTTTACATTTAGAAATTGCAAACTGAATGATCGCTGAAAAATTTTTTTTAAAATCTTCCCTAAGGAAGGACGGGAAAAGAATTGTAATCTTCGTCAAGGTTAAAATTCTCTTATTGTTGGATATTTTTCCGTTGAGGCAGAATCTTTATTTAGAAGTAATAATTAGTAAGTAACAAAATTTAATTTCTTGAAACAAGGAATAAATCGCGTTTCTGATTGATTGCTGAGAATATTTTTTAGGATCTCATTCTTCGTCAAGATTTTAATTTAATCGTCTTGGTATTCTGACAGTATCGCAACTTCATCCATAATGCTAGTCCAATCAATTTCAAATTACTTTTACGAATGTCACAGCCACCATTTGTTACGTAACGAATGTCCGAAATCTAAATCCATTAATAGTGTGCTCTGAATCGAAAAGAAACAGGTAAGCATTTCGAAATAAAATACAATATAGAATCAATTATTGGGCTTAATAATGTCGTAGGAAAGCATCGAAATCACAAAAGAATAAATCTGGTGGTGATTGAAGTATTCGAAACGAACATCTCGGGTACTAATATCTGGATTTTCACGTTTTATTCGCATTTTAATTTTAACATATTAATACTTTCATATGGTTTGATTGAAACCGGTTCTTAAACACTGTAAAAGTTTCAACCCAAATAAGAGTTTGATAGTTCACGGCTGCCAATTATAACAGAAATTTTTTTTCACTTGTTTCTTTAAGCAAGCAATAAAGGATCTTTTGTTGAATTTAAAGTGAAGATCTCAGATGATTTGGATTATTTTAATAAAGTATTAAAAAAGAAATTTCATCAATTTTTTGTTGATCAGATGATAGACCTTTTAACATTGTGGCACCAAAACCAACATATTCTAAAAATGACTGAATAAACACATTGAGAAGGATTAAGAAATATTTTTTAAAAGATTAAAGTAAATCTCAATTATTAAGTCCTCAAATGAGTTAACATTATAATAATCAAAAAAGAAAATCATTAAACAAAGAGTCAATGAATAAAATATAAAATACATTACTGCTAAATAACATCTAAAAATGACTGAATAAACATATTGAGAAGTACAGTAGTTTGTGCTCTTGTTACACTGCAAGCGAACCCCTCTGTATGATAATAGTTGAAACAAGGTTCAACAGCCCCACTTAGGGCTTGTCTTTTAAATGCGTGTTTAACAAAGAAACAGTGGAGGGTAAAATACGTTCTCGAAAAAGTTCCTCAAGATCCTAATATTTGCCAGAAATAATATTTTTAATGAACAACTCGTTATTATCGGTTATAATTTTGAATATTGGCAATCAAACTCTCTGAACTGTTGGTTCGTTATAGAAAAGATCTGTATCGTTAGTTCGATAATTTATGGTCAGAGTTTTCACTGCCATATTATACGAATTTCCAAGTTATTTATGGAAAATTTATTATGCAATACAACGCATTTCCTCAGTCAGTTTCGATCGGATTTACAAAAATTTCAGCGCTATTAGAAAGAAAAGTTGAAAAATTGTAATGAAAGAAATGTAAGGTAAAATAATTAGAGCGTTATAATTCCAAGTTATAAAAGCAGACACCTTTGCTGATTGAAAAATTAAATTAAAATCAAACAATAAAGCTCGGTTTTCTTGATATAGTCCTACAATAAGCATTCAGTAACTTGAACTTAACGAATTAAACAGTCAAAGATTTTAAAGAAAAAAGCATTTAATGATAGAGTGACTGGGTAGTAATTTTAAATTAATGATGAACTAATTCTTCTTCTGCGGTGAAAATAATATATATTTTTCGATCACATGCGATAAAAAGCTCCGTTCATGGCGTCAAAGACAATTATCTTTCGGAAATGTACGACCTTTTCATTTGATTTTTATAATTTCAAACAGTATAAAAAGTCCCCATTCATACCCGTCAAATCGCTGTATTTAATTCACTTGAAAAGTGTCGCCATAGAAACGTATAATGGAGGAAACATCGCGTTTAACATTCCAATTACGAAGTTTCTTGCAGTAACTTCAACTGCAGCGTCACAAGAATTTCAACTCTGACAGTTAATTTTGTATAAATTTCCAGTGTTAAAAAAAAAAATAATTAAAGCCATTTAATATATTTAAACGAAAATTGGATTTCAGGTACGTAAAATGTTCTCTTCCTATTTTAATCGTACAAATGCTCATGAAACAAGAAAAATCGGTTGAATAGAAATTTGAAATTTTTTCTGGTCGTTACGTCTTTAATTTAATATTAGATACAATTCGAAAATTGAAAAAACTAGTCATTTATTTTATTGAAAATGAAATATCTATACGAAAATTCTGATTTCAAACGGAGATTGAAGCTCCCCTCCCATACACACACGCACACAAATTTTAATTTATTAACCGCCATTCTATCTTTATTTTCAAAATTGTAAAATAAAGAAAATGAAATTCACTCAAATTGTGTTTAGGGGCGCGCAAAGATAGTGAATTTAAAACACGGATCGGGAAAATGTAAAATATGCAAAACAAAATTGTCGACAATCGGTCTCAAAAAAATTAAGTGAAAAATTAAAATCTATCAGAATTACACTGCCTCCGGCTCAACATTTGATTATCTATTATGGCCACTAGGATTCCGATAATATTTTGTCTTGGGTTACTATCCGCACTTTTCAAAATTTTACAAAAAAATCGACGATATTACATTTTATTTTTTTCCTTGTACGAATTTTCACATATCTTCCCAGTATAAAATTTTACATTTTTCCATAAATTTCAAAATCTTTATGATAACCTATTATCGATGGGCCAGGCGTCCTTGATCCATTGAAATGTTGGAACTTGGAAGTTCCATTACTTTTCGTACTAAAAAATTTTAGCACTGGAACTGACATTCACATTAAAAGAAAGTTTTTCTTCAATGACTAAATATGAATATGAGAAAAATAGTAATTCCCATTCGTATTATGTTTGAATAGACTCCTTTTATAAGAACTGTAGGAACAATGATTGCCAGAGATTAACTGCTAAATTCTTACAGTAACAAAAAGCATAGAGTTAGTTGATGAACTTATACAAAAATCACTCAAAATAAAAATTTAAAAACGCGACTTTTTTAGGAAGATTTATAGGAAACGTGTATGTATATGCCTGTAAATAAATTTTCTTTCTTTCGGGTAATGAAATTCAATTACTTAGTAATTACATTAAATTATAGATTATGCATCAACGGAAAAATTTCCAATAGAAGTGAATTTTAACATTGACTAATCGAAGGTTTGTTCTCTTAAAAAAAACAAAAATTTCAGGCTTCAACGATGAGGAGAAAAGAGAAAAGGAAAAACCACATTTTCCTGGGGTGGAAATATTCTTTCAACAATGACAAAAGATGACCGGAGAAAAAAAATTTTCTGGTAATGAAATAAAATTTATTTTTCAGATTAAGTTAGGTTGGTAGCCCCGTAGAAGCGACATTAAAGGAAGGTTATTTCTGTGTATTATTTTGTTTTATATTTTGCGAGACTTTGAATTTTTTAAAATTCCTGTGAAATAGTAATGGGTGGATTTTTGAAAAGGTATATATATATAATTTGTATATTTTTGTGTATTTTAGTTGAATTATTAGGGATTGAACTTGAAAAGTTTTATAGTATTCTTTTTTTGGGGGCGGTTTTAGCCGGCGGCCATATTGAATAGCCGTTTTGACACTTAAATTTATCATTTATTTATTTTTATTTTGAAATTTATTTTGGATTTAATTTCCTGAAATTTTTGCTTTTTTAGTTTTTCATAATTTACTAAATTTGTAAAATTAGTGTTTAGTTTTGCAAAAATATTTATTTTATTTTAATAATATCTGTCTGTAATTTTTTTCCTCTGACATATGGCGACCATCTTGAATTAAAGAACTTATTTTACATTACTTTATCCCGATTTTAAATTTATTGTGCCATGTCTTCCTGCAACGTAAATATGTTTCAATTTTGACAATACTTACTCTGGTTACGAAGCGAATGTGCATAAAGCAGATTAGGCGCGATTTAAAGTCAAAATATATCAAAGAGGAAAATCAAGAATCTTAAAAATTCGCTATTTAAAAACACTGCGATTGTCAAATGGGATCTCAGAACACGCTCAAGTGGATCAACTGCAATAAGCGGCCTCATAAACCTGACGTCCTCGCAACTGTATTCATTACCCTTGATACCTGTTGGAAAGTTAAAAAATAAAAGTACCTGTTTTTTAAACAACAAAGTCCGAAACAAGCTCAAAGAATATAGACATAATTATTTCTCTTTCGAGATAAAAAAAATGAAGCCAATATAAAAAAAAATAAAATTCTTCAGAAATAAAATATTCCAGTGAGACCAAGTCATGGAAGAGAACATACATTATGACGTATTATTATTTATTAGAGCTCATTATTATGCGCGCGCACACACACACACGGGCACAAACTCGCGCTTGACTTCTATCTATTATTTATCAAGATAATATCATTACCCCTGCTGTTATTTTACCAATAATATAAGGGCAAACAAAAATATTGTTTAAACTTTAATCCGTGCATCTTCATATCATTTATAATTATATATATATATATATGTGTGTGTGTGTATGTGTGATATGTGTGAGTACATCATACACTAAGTTGAAGAATATGATTCCATGTTAGTGGACTTGTATTTTGAGTTTCTAGTGCTGCGTTTGACACGAAAATTAAAAGTGACTTTGAAAAAAATAGTATTTAATGATTCAATGTTTGAATTAAAAATATATTAGATTTTAATTAAAAGCAATACTTGAAATACATTTGATGAAAAATTCTGCTTTTAGTAATGTGATAGTGATAGTTCTGGCGATTGTTTGCTTCCTTTTCACCAAACGGAGATTCGCCATTAACAAGCTCAGCTATGGGATAAAAGACCTCCGGGGTCGCGGAGCTTTTTTGTTCCCGAGGAAGGAGCACGCCGTTTCAAATCCAGAAAACCTCAAAAAAATGTTCATCACGATGCGGAAATTTGCAGATCTTATATCGGCCAAAATTTTAAAACGGAAGCATTTTCCAGGGAAAAGCGCTACGAGTGAGACGATTCTTTTTTTTTCTCCTTGGGTGGTGGTGAATTTTCAAAACTCACCTATTTTCCAAGATCAAGTTTGGCTTCACCCCAAGGGACTAATATCAAGAACGAAATTATGGTCAGTTATTTTTTGCGCGGGCCGTCTCTTCTAAGATCCAGAAGCAAGGCAAAATGGGACAATGTTTTTTTTTCTTTTTTGCTAACGAAAATAAGATCAGTTTCTTTATACGAATGGTTGAAGTTTTTTCTATCAAAAATAATTTCATTTTAATTACTCGTTTAATTCCCTTAGTGCGCAATCAAAAACAAAAGTGTTAAGATCTTTGTTACAGATTGATCTACCTAAAGGAAACTAAATAAAAAGTCTCGGCGGCCGAGGCCTCAATAAAGCCTAACAAAGCGGCGGCCTCCGTCTTGCCGTGGAATAGAGGCTGCGTATACGTCCGATAACGAGCCTGGCCCCGGTCTCGGCCCGGCGGAGTGTCTCCTCCACGTCACCGCCCGACACGAACATCAACGTGTCATCCGCAAAGCACGTGATGCCGATACTAGGCGGGAGAGGTGAGGATAGGACGACGTCGTATGCAACGCACCACAGGATCGGTCCGAGAACCGAGCCCTGAGGCACGCCACACCCGACCATCGTCCGCCGCACGGAACCGGTAGAGTCCGGGTACAGAACCCATCGTCCGCGGAGATAATCCGTGATCACAGCGCGCAGATACCCGGCGACCGAGCCCCTCGAGCACCGCACGAGAGGACCCTCTTCGCCGACCTGTATTCCTCTTCGAGAGAAGGCGCTGAGGCTCCCGCCTCAGGACGACGTCGCCGAAAGGCCCTCTGCCAAAGGCGCCTGGCATGATTCGCCGCAGCACGAAGCCGAGCGAGATCGGCCGACCACTCATAAACAACGGGCTTCCTGCGCGCCGCCGATCTCACCCGGGGCATAGAGGCGTCGCAAGCGTCGCAAAGTACACCATCGAATAAGACAGCCACCCTTCTGGATCCACAGATCCCGACAAGGAGCCTGAGTCGCGACCACGAGAGCATCCTCATCAAGGAGACGGACCGCCCATCTGGGGCCTACACTCCCGTTCCCCCTTCCGTCAATTCCCGATGGGGATCGGAAGAACTCCACCGACATACGGATATACCGATGTTCGGAAAGAGTCTCCGCGGAGTCCATCACCCGCCAATCCGACACGCGACGGGCCACAGAACGGCTGGCAAAGTTTACGTCCACGATGGACGCACCGTTACTACAGACGCACGTCGGCATTGAACCGCGGTTGAGGAACCACAGCCCCACACTACTCGAGTAAGAGTGTTTCTTTAAAATTTTTGATAAGAAAAATTATGTAATGCAATATGACTTTAATGTTGTAATGTGTTCTTCTTTATTTGATATTTGATTTTTAAACTAATCATACATGAAAATCAAATTGTGAAAAAAAGATCAGTCAATATTTTACTTGAAAAATTTCAAATTAAATTTACATATTCAAAGTTTTTTTTTTAACTTTATTTATTGATTACTGCCCACCTAGGGCATTTTACAATTTTCTGACAAAATGATAACATATTCAAAGTAAAATTCAATTCAATTGTAAATGAAGTTTTTGATTTTCTTACTAATTTCTCATTTAATGTGTAAAATTTAAATTTGATAGTGTTCTGAAAGCGAATCACATACTTTTCTTATGTGGGTATAAATAATACATGTTTTCTAGCATTTTTTTTCTTGTGATATAATTACATTTATATAATATTATGTAGTATAGAATACTTTAATTAAAATGTCATTTCACATTAAATTTAATTGCACTTTATCTCTTCACGTTCACAATTGACATTAATTATACTTGAATCCTTTTTTATGAACAAAGCGAAATTGAAATTAAAAGTAAGAATAATTTAAACATTTTAATACATAACAAAGTTATTTTTCAATAATTTTGTATTCAAAAATATTAATATAATTAATATATTAATTTTCACGTTTTAGTCGAAAGAAATTTTTATTTTCGTTATCATATCGCGATATTTTCCGACCAAATCGGGAAATTTGATTAACCAATGTTATGGATTTGTATCGTAAATCCGTTTTCATGTGTAACACTATATGTAGCCGTTAGATAAATTTAATCAAGGATTCCAATATGCAGTTCATTTAAAAAAAAAATTGCCTATTCATACTGAGATACGCATATGATCCTATCGTTACTGGTATGTAGGGATAGAACTCCTTTTTTTGCATTATCGAAATAAAGTTTCCAATCCCAGTTTAAGAGTTGTTCTTATAACGAAATCTTTAACATTGGGCAGTGTAGAGTGCCATCTCGTCATAACATTTTTCCTTTCGCCACGAATCGAGAATCCATATGTAATTAAACAGAACGGGAAGAAAGGCGTTCTGCATGGGAAGAAAGATGTGCGATGAAACGCCATACATCGGTGTCTCTCCCCCTTGTCCTGTTGAAACGGTTGACGTTGCTTCCCTTTTGAGAACAAAGCAAATTACACAAAGAGGCTCGAGCCACATTTAGCAATTACGATCTGAATGATCGCTGAAAAATTTTTTTAGAATCTTCCCTAAGGAAAGACGGGAAGATGTTCCGGCAGATGTTAATAAGGCAGAATCTCTATTTTGAAGTAATTAGTATCAGAATGCTGTAACAATGCTGTGCTTCAACATGTTGGTATTTTCCGTGCCAAAACTATCTGTGTTCGTACAAATTAGAACGAATGAGTGATTCTAATAAATGACCATTCTTATTTATGTTTCGCCACCTTGAAATGAAACATGAAACGATTTATATCCGACACGAACATCTGTTATAAGCAGATACAGAGTTGAATTCGGGAATTAATAATAATTGGCCTTTTCCATTGCTTCTTTTACCAGGAAAATCCGCCGACAACATTCCGTTTTCATTCCTCTCTCTTCATAATAATATTAAGTGCCTAAAATTACCTTTTATCAACGTCAATTTTAGAAATACCGTGTATGTAATTTAAAACTTCAATAAATCCAACATATAAATTCAGAATTATAAATTACTTAACTAAAGTTACAATTTCCATTATAATCATTTTCTTGGAACTATCATAAACTATAAATTTAATTACGGATGATTCACTTATTTTACCAACAGTGGAACAGAATATGAAAATATTTATATTACATTGCCATTATGGATGCGATGATAGTAGTACTCATAGTCCAGGAATTACAGAAACCTTGACATCCGGATATATGTATACACATATATTTACATTTTGTATGTTATATATATGTATATGAATTTATACATATATACATATATTTACATTATATATGTGATATATATATACATTGTACAGAAGACATTGTGGGATATATACCACTTTTTATATTTCAATATAAATTTTTGAACATTGTGGAATATGAGCCGGATTTCTTTTCCAGTAATTTTATATTCAATATGATACAATAACATTTAACATAAACAATTGATTAATTACTTTTCTTGTTATAATACTAATTAGAAGATAAGAAACAATTGAAGTTATAAACAAGATAACAGAGAATAATCATAAAAGTGAATCGGTTCTTTTATGAGAAAGGATGAAGGCTCTGGTATATTGAACAAAATTTATAATCAATGAATATAAAAATTATTAAAAACGAACTTTTGCCTTAACCCTCACCTAGGAGGTTGAGTTATTGATGGAATTCAATATTTTGGTCTTTCTGTTGAAATACTAATATTAAATTGTTAGTAATAGCATAATTATAAATACACAGAGTTGAATTTTTCACTTATTCATACCAAATTTCAAAATAAATTGATAGCCCTTTCCGATTTTTTTTAAATTCCTAAAATCAATTTCTTTTTTCTCTGTGTAAAATTTTTATTTGAAAATTTTACTAATAAAATTTATTTTTGTAAGGACCTCATATTTTATTTAATTTAACAATAAAAAATGTAAGCCATCAATTGCAAGGTTTAAAATTTTAACTCCTGTTTTCTAATTCAAGGAATTTGGTTGGTACCTGATACAAACGAATATGATACTGAAAAAAATATTTTTCAGTTCTAATGTTTAGAAAAAATTATGTTCCTGATTAAAATTAACAAGGATCCACTAATAAGGATTCTTATGAGCACTAATAGTAAACGTAATTCTAAAGGCTAGGAAATTGTTAAAAGTTTAATTAAGTCTCAGGGTCTTAAGGAGTTGAATTCAGAACTCCTTAAGACCCCTGTGTTAAAACTAATTTGATTTAATAAATTTATACATTTTGGAGATTCGAATTAAATTAAAAAATAGAATTTTTCCTATCCGATATGAATTTTCTAAGGTAAATTTCTAGTCGTGCTGGGGTAAGGCTGAAAACTGTTTGAAATTTTATTTCAATTATGATGCAGTCCCAGCTAACAATTCTCAAGGGGCTTCGAAATCTGAATTGGAAATTTTTAATAACATTTATAACCTTTCGGCAACATTGTCAAGTCTAGCAAAGAAATATCAGTTTCATAAGTCTCCGCTCAAATAACAAGCTCCGAAGCTTTCATCCGAAACAGGAAAAGTCACCTTAAAATATCGGGGAAGGAAAAACTTTCCCCCGATTTTTTTCAAAATTGATATGTATATCAGTTCACAAACACATTCAAGTCGGCCATTTTCATATACCATTTCAATCTTTTTTTCTATTTAGTTTTTTCGTTCAACATAAAAACGCGTTGAATTTTACGGAACAGATGACGGATGCCTTAAATATTCCGGTCAAAGGCATTCAATTTAGAGAAAGAACGAATCTTTTAAAAATCGCATTCTAAAAAGAAACTCACATGCATTTGCTATACATATTTACGTTATTATAATGGAAACTACCTGGGATCGATTCGCAGCTCTTTATGCAATTTGCTTTGTTTCCAAAATAGAATGAATCCCAACTGTTTGAAGGGCGGGAAGGGACACCGTCTATGGCATTTCTTCGCACACATTTGTTCCCAATGCAAAACACATCGCATTCTATTTTCAATTCCCAATGCATTCTTGATTCGTGGCCAAAGGAAAAATGTCATTATTTGAGGGATTTGTTAATACGCATTTATCAAGCCATTTCCCCGAATGTTCCGTCATATTCAGACCGCAGCGGTTCTTGCCTCCGTCATAGAACCATTTCGTTACAACACAAACAATAAACGAAACAGAAAATTCTCCGCTTTCCTCTTTTCCCTCATCAAAATTATGAAACTTTGAAGCTTTTATAATTTCTCTCCATTTTCGTTTTGGACGTTCTCTTTCGTGCGCAGCACTGAGAAGGTACATGCAAATTTCATTTTCCACAATATACCCATGATTCTATTAGAAAGAGGTTCTCCGTCTGTGCGACGGGTTTCGGAATTTGTAATGTATTTATAACCGCATATTTCTAATTCCGCACCTATCGCAGCAACCAATATAGAAAGGGTAGCTTTATTTAATGTTTAGGTTTACGATAACGGGAAGAATCCTTCTCACATGAAAGCTTCTCGCAAACACCCAGAGCTCTTCCTTTCTGAAAGAATCTTAACAAAAATTATAATCACAATATATGTAACTGCACTGTGCGGAATAATGAAGTAGGAATCCCTTTCGAATAATATCACTCTTTCTTTTGCATTTTGCATTTCATTTTCAAAAATTTTACTACCCAGTGCAATAAATTTAATTCTTATTAACAATCTGAAAACGCCGTCCGAAGATTTTCAGCTTTCAAGAAATCTTACCCTACATATTTCAAGAAAATAGGTCTTATACAATTGCCGTATTTCAGCAGGAATTTAAAACAAATTGGATGTGTTGTCACAACTTATAATGTTTCTGAACCGCGATCGCCGTAAATTTAAACACCGGAGAATATTGTTCTCTGTTACACATTGATGCATTAATATCCTATTTATTAAACAATATTTGGTGGTCTCGGGAATATTTTACGCTTCACGCATTTAGCGGTCGATGGACAAAATAACTTCCGAATTGCTCGTCACTCTGTAAAATTTTATTGATCCTATCAGGAGACCTCAAACTGACAAATTTCGAACAATTCACTTCTTCATCGGATTGTGACGAAACAGCATTTCCTCTATTTCGATTCATAACTGATATATGGAATTATAACAAAATTAAAAGAAAATCTTGCACACTGAGAAACGAAAAATCTTGCCTTATAATTCCAGAAAATCTAAACGGAATCTTAAAATTGGAAGTCAATTTTATGTTATGACGTTGTTCTTACATTTATATCCAATTAACTAGCGATTGAAAATCACGGTGTCTATATTTGATTTCGTCCACCGAAAATTTTCTCATATGTAAACTCCTGTTTGGTCATGAATGCATTAATTTTCCTGATGGTTTCCGTTTAGAAAAACGGGACACCAATACAAGGCAGTGCGATGTCGGGTGCGTTATAAAGCAGACCACACGTCACCGTTTCGGGCCCAGAAACTGCTGTAGAACATTTGCCAACGCAATTTCAGTCTCTCCCTTTGCCTACTTCCATTAATTAAATTATCATTGTTTGATATCTGACGATTTCACGTACATTTTTTTTAATTTCCCACGTATTTGATTTTTCAAAAAACCACTTCAAGCTCGGTAGTCGATTCATTTCAAAAGGAAAGAAAGAAATTTTAAAATGAATATCCGGCAGAAACGAAAACTGTTTTATTCACCGCGCTTCATTTTTAATATTTCATACTGCCCAATAGATATAGGCAGATGATTTCTAAACGCTGAATAAATATTTTTTAATTTACTGGACTGAAAAATTTTCGTTTTTCCGGTTCAGTGATCCTTAATAACAACATGCTGTAATAATGATCGAGACTGGTGACGATTAAACTAAGGCATTAAAATTTTGCCCTTCAGCGGGTGAGATTTTTTCGGTGTCACTTGTCGATCACTTGTGCTAGGAGACTATGAATAGCTTCTTTTTTTATAATCTAAAATCACTTCCCCGTTGTCTTTAAACTTTTGAATATTCTGCACGCTGTATGCTGTTTAAAATCATACCGCAATGTGATTAAATAATTCTAATCATTTCCTCCGATTTGTGTATTAATTCAAACGAAATATTATAAAAAGGAACTAAAGACTTTTCGATTATTTGCTTGGTTTCGAGAAGTTGGAAGAAAATTGACATTGTTTCTTAGTTAACGTGCAATATTCAAGAAGGCCGTAAACTTCTTTCATATTGTAAGATCTTAAAAAGGTGGGTCTTAAAAGGTAAAAAGATCTTAAAAGGTAAAAATGAGGATCGAAAAGTAATAAGACGAAATTAGTTGTTAAAAATTATTTCTTTTATTCGTAATTTCTGTTTTAAACTTTCAAAACTAGACTACGAAATATGCGAAATAAATTGCATCATGAGTCGGATCGATACAGCACCGCCCCAGAAAAATGATGCTGTAGAACATGCGCCGTGATTTTGAACCCTCTCTTGTATTTCGATATTTTTCCAACTAAGTAATAACAACAACATTACGAATATTTACATGAAAAATAAGATAGATGAATTATTAATATCATTAATTAAGTTTAAGATTTAATATCAGTTCTACATTATAATCGTAATGTCCCGTAATCTGGCAGTCACGCACGACTGTATGTATGAACCCGTTTCACAATTGTTTTTGGCGGCATTCGCCATTCGGTGAATTCTTCGCAATTTCGGTTTCTCATAACGGGGGGCAATCCTGTCGACGGTGCTTCTATTTTCCAAATCCAGTAATCTCGTTTTTGCGCGCTACCTTGAAATTACAATTGCAGGAGTACATTTTTTCTCACACATATCATGTAATTTGGATGGATTCGACTTAACTCTTTAGATTCAGTGTCGGGCGTAATCGTCAGTCGATGAGAAGGCTCTTTGCTGATTATTTCATTGTCCGCTCGACCTGATGGGAGGACCTGAAAAGCGAACAGTATATAGATCTTGAAAAAATGACAGCTTTTTAGACATTTATTTATTCGAAAGGCCTTTGCGCTGGAAATTTCTTTATTTTTCCCACATTTATATATCATAATTGATCCTCGATGAGTGACCTCGTACTGTTCACGAAAATTTTAAACTATTGTTTCGTGGACATTCGTGTGACGACCTGCGGTTCTTGAGTGATCATAATGAAGTGTATTTGTAAGTACGTAAGAATGATCGACTCTTTTCGGCAGCCCTCCGACTCATTTTATAATTTTCGTATCTATTGCTAGTTACCTTAGAAATAGAAGCGTAAATATGTCGCTTCAGAGTATGGAATTAAAGGTCCGCCGACTTATCGAGAGGGGGTTCCCAGAATTCGATTCTTGGAACTACCTGTGGAAAACCATTACTCCATTCTACTTTTACGTAGAGGCTTGAACTTAGTTACAATATGCTGACAATATACTCATGGTATGCAGCGTGCATCACTTTCAACTTAAAACTTATGATAATTTCACGTATATCAGGTCCTTCTTGAAGGAACTTCATTTTTTTTATGATGAGTTTGGCCTGTCCATTTCTGCTTCTAAGACCAGCTGGCAAGTAATGAGATTAGAGATCAAGTCGATATTGGATTAGGTCGAGGAGCGTCTCCGGGCATTGGCCAGTAGTGACTTGACTTTCAAGGAAATTTTTTCTCTTCCGCCAAAATTTTATAGTATGAGTTCCAATTTTGTCTAATTATGGAACACTAAACATGCTAATCTTTTGGAAGAGATATTACTAAAAGAATATTTAAAACTTCAAGTTTATTTTAATTTGTTTAATATCTATGGTGACCGTCATGGCCTACACTTAGTATTTCACTGGTCTTTTGAAACACGGAGATTAGAGGCGAATTTTTAAAAAGCCATTTTGAATTTACAGCATGGTTCACAACTTTTTTATGCCAACCTAAAAGAAATAGATGCAGGTTATAATAAAACACGTTAAAAAATTCTTTGCTTCAGGAAGTAAAAGAAAAAATTAAATTCTTATTTTAACTGATGAGATTTTTCTACTTTTTTTATACACGAAATTTCTTCCGAAATGCCATTATTTCTAAGTATTTTGTTCAAATGAATGACTTCAACCAAGGGCTTATGATCTTTTGTCTCCATGATATTCGAAGATATTTGTACGAATAAGCATAGCAAGAGTATTAATCATCGATTCGTACGATGTACGATAACAATAGTGAAAATATTTATGCCAAATCAAAACTTGAATTACTCTTCCCTAAGGAAGAAAGGAAAGAAAATCATATGGAAGGTCAAACTTTTTCTTTAATTTATTGCTTTCTGCTTTTTTATTTTTTCCATCAAAAGTTAATAAATGAATTGCAACTAGCGCCTTTTTTATGAGTTTACGATATTCTTTTTTCATAGATAAATTTAGTTTTGAACTGCTCTTTTACATAATTTCAATTTTAGAAGTAGCAATTCAATTTGCATAATCTCCAGGATACAGTCTTTAAAAGCAAAGAGACTAAGTCCACTCATGGAACAAATCAAACATGAACATTTAACATTGTTATAGTACAAAAAAAATTTTTTAAACTCTAATTTATATTAATTAAATTTCCATTTGTTATGTGTTTAAATAAGCCAGAATTCCGTCGAAATATTGCAGTGCCCAAAAAAAATATTTAAATATGCAATGAAAGAATTTATAATGTTAAATGTAATATGTGAAAATGTAGTGAAGAAGAACAGAAAATATTTACTTTATGTAGATCTTTCAGGTTCCCTAAAACTTGAGCATTATTAAACAACTTATTGATAATATCAAGTTTCATACTTCATGAAGGATTTAATACAAATTTATACTTTATATAAATTACTGTGTTGTGAAGCTAATTTGTGTTGCTATTTAATTTTTACTATTAAACACTTTGAGACTTTTCGACTTCTTTTAATATTTTCAGCATTATTCTTTTTCTGTAACAAAAAAATATGAAACATAAGATTGAAATGTAAGATTTCTAACCGTGGAAGGAGTTTCTTTTACATCTTTTTCTTATTGCATTGTATGCTTTAAGCAAAATCTGTGTCTGATCTTGTGGTACAATTAATGTCTCCTGGGAAAAGAAACCAAAGTGGGAAATAAAAAGAGAAAATGTTTTGTAAAAATTATAAGAAATAATTCTCTTCTTTAAGCGACTAAAAAGCCGTTGGCAGCACTACTATAAAAAGACAATGACGGAAGACAGTAGTAATTCCAATTGTTCCGAAATGGGCAGATGCTCTGATATAATACTATCCGCATTATGATGAAGACCATAAGATCAGTTTTCAGAATTTAAAATTAAGTATAAGAGAAACTTTAGAAATTATATTCGATGTCGTTTTAACAAAATTTATCGAGGACTATTAGTTTCTTTCAAGTAGTTGGAGATGGCCATGGCGATTCTTCTTCTGTTTTACATTGCAATGCAACTAAAGCTTAAATTAATCAAGATATGAGAAACGTAGAAAATTCGCGAAAAATGTAAATAAATATTAGAAATATTAGAAAATAATTAAAATCGACCAAAATAGTGTGAACTATGATATTCGCAAATATCAGAAAAGATTGGTACTTCAATTCTGCATGCTTCAAACAACATACGTTGATAGTAATTTAAATATTTAAAATAACTACCAGTTTTCCAGGTCTGTTTTAAAATATTTTGCTCTTTTTTTCCCTTTTGCAGTTGCGAAAACTAGAGAGATGGAAAAAGTCCCATATTCCTATTAAAATCGAAAATTCAACGGAAATAATTTACTTCCTTGGAAAGGAAAAAGAAAAATTCCTTAAGACAAAAAAGGCGTTAAAAAATCAAGAAATATGAAAAAATTTAAACAGCACAAGAATTCCCTTGGTGCAGACCGTTCATGACATGCAATTTACTTTCAACAAGCTTAATGGTTTTTCCGCCTATACTTTTTGGAGTTTTTTAAAAAATTCGGAAAAGTATTATCGTAGACAAATGTAAAACGTTTTAAAGAGCGACAAAAGTTTTTCTAAGGCCTAATGGATTATCGGAAAAGCAACACTATGTAAGAAAGAAAAAGCCGAAACAAATTTGATTAGTTTTTCCTTAGAAAAAAGAGAAGAAACTTCGTCCTCTGCTTATAGTTTGGCAAGGCAATGATTACAATAGCTTGGCAATAAAAAGAAAAGAAATTAAAAAGAATTGCAGAATTGATTCTCAAGAATTAAGTAATCTGAAATATATTTAGGGATAAGGAATTTCTCAAGAATTTTGATTTCTAATTGGAAATTTCAAGAAACTTGAATCTTTTGGTCGAAAATATCGTTGCAGCATTTTATTTAAAACCCGGGTTTTATTCGATTAATATTTCTGCGTTTTGAGCGTGAAGAATAAACAATTATACTTCGTGATGCACCGTTTGATCATTCATCACCAAATAACATATTTTTTTATATTATTTGAACTTGTAATCAAAATTAAAGAAAAAAAATTTAATTTTTTTTTATCGAAGAAAATAAAAAATTCTTTTTATTCACCACTAAATTGAATGGACTCCCTGTAGCGATTCTACAATAAAGACAGAGCTTGTTTTCTGGACTTTTGAAATTATTAGAGAATGTCCTGTAAAAACAAAAATCGGGATTTCAATAATTTCCGAGACTAATTAAGGTGAATACTGGTTTGATTGTAACAGAAATACCTCCCGGAATAAACAATTTTGAATCTCCCCTGCCGAAAGTTCAGAAATATGTAATAATTCTTTCTTTCGAATTCACTGATCCAAAAAAAAGAAAGGGAAAGAAAATACAAAGAACCTTTCTTTTTTGTTTCCCATGAGACCGAGGATTTAATGGACGAAATGCAAAGCACACAAATTCCCAAACATTTCGATTTTCCACCGAGAAAAAATTATTAAAATGTAAAATATGCAAACTTTATGAATTTTTATGGGTTTTTGTAATGATTAATATCAATTAAATTTACATTTAATATATTGATTTAACATAATATTAAAAAATCTTGAGACTGATTATTTATTTATTGATTTATTATTCTTATTATTCATTCATATGCATTTAAATGTAATTTAGCATTTACAAATTGTTAAAAATATGTATAATACTCAAAACCATTTCTACTATGTAAAGTTTTAACTTTAATTAAGACTTTCATTTATCCCAATTTCTATGCTACATTCGCAGCTTTTTAAGATGAGGATAAAATTATCAGTGCAAGAGAATATTTTAAAATAAAAGGATATTTAAATTGAATTTAGCCTCGTCGGCTAAGAAGTGCTGGGGAAATCATAAACTGAATTTTGTCGCTCTTCATGCTGAATTAAGAGTCAATGAAACTTATAAAGAAGTCTTTATAACTTACAAACAAATTTCGCGGACAATGTTCTGCAAATTCTCTAGATAAATGAAAGTTTGGCAAACGCAAAATGCTATAGAAAATAAGTTTATTCAGAGTGGATAAAATCTCCTTTAAAAATGAAAGTTTCGGACGAACGAATCGCAACCCCCTAAAAGATACTTATTACATTATTTGATGAATTATA